>CAJQZN010025507.1:0-16367 GCA_907164685.1 Colias eurytheme | reverse complement strand
CTGTTTTGTAGACCTGCCTTAGATAGCTATTACAAGAATTCGTTACTAAATTCCCTCCTACTCAGGTTTTTTATTTGAATAGTGTGTTTACTTATGTTGGTATCGGAATGAATAACATAATATAAAAATTTGGGGATTTATGTAATTTGAATATTTTTGTGATCAAATAATTGATACATTATTATAAAAAAAATTATAAGACATAGATTGAACATGAAGCTAAATATTTACGTATATAAATATAACAAATTTAATTAAAGCCTTAACTTATAACATAAAATAATTACACACCAAGCTTACACTCTAGAAAAATCCAATTAAATAGAAGCGTAAAAAATGAAAACGAGTACCTAAACACAATTTAACGTACCGTTAATTAATCTAAACAAGACGTATGCAAATTGTTAACGATTTGTTCACTTCGTTCTCGCAGTTTCTTTTTCTCCAACTAATTCAGCGCTCTTTTAAGAAGCCAGTGAATAAACTAAAAGAAATTTACCGCGTTACAAAGCACTTAATATTACAAATGAAACTCCCGGTGGATGTGCGAGGTGTTTCAGACCTCGAAGGTCCGCGCGATGAGCTGTTATCATTCGTTTTGGGGAAAGGAAATTTAAATTAAATATTTGAGGGCGTTAATTTTGTCTCCTCATCGGGCGAACGCAACGCATTCTTTGTAAAGTAATTAAGCGGAGAGGAAGGGTTACAGTAGTTTGTTTGTTCGGTTCAAATTACGTTTTCTATGAGCTAAGTTTTCGTATAACATTTGGTTTAATTTTTCATTAACAAATTTATTAGTAGGCAAGGTCGGTTACATTAGTAATTGTAGTGAGTTAAGTTTTGCTTTGAATAAAATAAGGATGTACAATCAACATCAGTTTTGATGAAGCCTTTAGAATCATATTTATCCTTGGTCTTATTGGATAGCGAGATAACTTAATTTTTTATTTAAACTGCTTGGTTCTTTATTTTCTCTACTCTCATAGAGCATTAAAACGATTATTAAAAAAAAAACACTAGAATATAGTAATATTCTAAGTCATCCACAAACAAATTCAAATCATACTAATGTATTTCCCAAAGCGAGTAAACTCTCTATACATTATAACGCGACATTCTCATAGAGCTTTTAAATTTTAGATAAAATGTGCACGTTTTAATCCGTGTAACACATTACTTAAAAGCAAATCTTTGTGTACTCGGACCCGGGTTTAACTGTTACAGTTGCATAAATATTAGGATACACATAAATGTATTACCATAATGCAACTTTGTTTCATTTTACATAGTAAACAGAACAAAGGCTACGTGCGCAACATTTCTTAGCGTAAATAGAAAAGTCACGTTTGCACGGCTTACTTTTAAATCCATCTGTTTCTATATGCAAGCTGTATTTCTCATTTCTATTAACTATATTCAAGCTGCTCTTTTCATCGCACTACTGGTATAGCGGTAGATATCGTACAATCCAATCAGACGAGTGTTTACATCGGAAATGCCAATAACAGAATGCAAATACCTACTGGACAACACGTTCGAGCGTCCGCTGGTCACCAGCAGCTACGAAAAACTTTTAATACATATTGAACTAAAACCACAGGCAGACGGAACCAATTCATGAATTTAGATCGATTAATTAATGCTGTTAATTGAAAGTTGCGCTACCATATTAGGAGCAAACATAAAATCCGTACGTTTATTGACACAATGTTAAAAAATAAAACTCATCATACAGATTTGATTCATAAAACATATCAAATTATGAATAGTAGAAAATTGAGGTACAGCGCACGTGTTCGCATGGAGATGATTGAAAGCTTTGTCGATGTATAAAACAAAAATTGAATTTAACTCACATTGATTGATTACGTTAACATAGTACATCGAATACAACCCATGAAATGCTTTTAATTTTAATAAATTTAATTTAATATCCAAATGAAATGCCACAATATCTTTGTGTGATTGTTTTTTAATATTTCAAACTAATTGATTGTCTGTTAACAAGCACTTAGCAGCGGCATTATCGCTGCATCATGTAATCCACCTGATTAAAACAAATATTGTAGTAGGTTATTACGTCAAAATAATGGGGAATAATGTTGAGTTAGGGAATGCAATCCCGATCCCGCGGGATCCCGATCTCGCGAGATCTCGTGTAATTTTTCGGGATCAATCCCGACGCATAATATGACGAGATCCCGTTCGAGATTGACGGGATTGGGCGGCAGTGGTCAGCGACGCAACACACAACCACTCGGGGCGCAAGCTTTACAATTTTTCCTAATTTTTCTTAATTACCTTGAAATAAGCTTATTGTTTGGATTACCTAATTTACCTACGTTAATTTCCTTACAACCTGATTATTATTTAGTTGGTAAGATTAAATAATAAAGGTTTTTATTTTCTTTCGAGTAACATGTTATTTTAGTTAACCTCACTAGAGCCATCCATAAATTACGTTACACGTTAATAGGGCGGGAGGGTATCATCTTTATGTGACATAATGTGACAAGGGGCAGGGGGGGATCAAAAGCTTTGTGACGTGACATAATAAAACGAAACGAAATTTGTACATGAGCAAAAAACTTTGAACAGAAAATTTTTAATCTACCTACCTATATGTATTTATTAATAACTAGCGGTCCGCCCCGGCTTTGCCCGTGGTACATATTTACGTTTTCTCTACATAAGAACCATCCTCGTACTTCAAGGAATATAATAAAAAAAGAATTATCGAAATCGGTTCAGCCGTTCTCGAGTTATGCGCTTACCAACACATTTTGCGATTCATTTTTATATATAAGATTTCGCACTCTCGCTATAAGATTATCTCTTACGTAACAACATTTAATTCCTAGAGTCATGTTGTAATGCAAGTGGGACACTAAAATTTAAGATTTTTAAAATTTTCGATATCTAAGATTATTTAATAAGTAAAAATAAGTAAAAAAATGAAAATAACTGTTTTCTTTTGATTATTTTTAGATACATGTATAAGTTTGAAAAATGTGTGACGTCACATTAGGGGGGATGGGGTACTAAAAATGTGACAACCTGTGACAAGGAGGGGTTGAAAAGTTCTAAAATTCGCGTGACGTAATTTATGGATGGCCTCCTATCACAAACAAGCAGTTATTAGCTTTTTCAGTCATCTGAATTCAACTTTTTTTTTTAATTAGACGGGATCCCGAAAATTCCGGGATCCCGCGGGATTGATATTTCTAATCCCGCGGGATCCCGAATTTGCAATCTCGAGTCGGGATTGCATTCCCTAATGGTTACGCATGTGAGCCCGTTATCGCAACCTTGGTGTTGCTAAGTGCGATTGTATCAAGGCACTCGATTGTACATGCTTCTGTAAGGTAATCTAGAAATCTGTAGCGATAGACGCTTTTTTCTATAACTATTATATGCGTAAAATATAAAAAAATATTGTATGAACTTGTTATTGCGCTGAGCTGCTTTTGGGTAGTTAAATGACTGTATTAATTTAGTAATGTATTTATTTAGGTAATATGAGTAAGCTATCTATGTAACCTATTTCACCAAAATTGATTCAGCATTATTCGCAGTTGAATGACCCATACTCATTGAAATGTGATACAAACATAATGCCACCAACATTATCATCGCAACGCATTACGCATCTAAACAACAATAACGCTTAGATTATTTAAAAATTCCAATTAAAAATAACAGAATTTTAACACGTTTTAATCGCTTTTATTCTCTTACACAGCAAGTGGACCGTCCCGAAGTTCGTTACACAATTGTCTTATGCAAATTTCATACAAATAATTACAACTTAATCCCGTCATTACGTCTCCAATCTGAGGAATTGAGGCGTGATGATTCTTTTTAACTTTATTCACCTCTTTTGTACACAATTATAGCTCTTATATCAACACAATAAGGGCGACTTTAATATCTCTATTGTAATCTTGAAAGCGTTACTTTGACACAACTGTGGGAAACACGATTCTTTGTTTTTATTTTGGTCTATTGTAGAAATCGCAGGCTTGCAATTATTTGCATTTGTATTTGAATGACAATTATTGTTATTGCTTGATTACTGTTTTGACTTGTTAATGCTAGGGGTTTAAACTGATTGTTTTAGATTAAAAATAAAAATAAGTTGGAATAAAAATTGTTCTCAATCAACAATTCTCACACGTATAATAATCCTAACAAAAGCAGAAGGAAAAATAATTCCAATTTGAATTTCAACTAAAAACGCGCGCAATCAAAATCCAATAAAACTAAAAGCCACAAGAACAAAAAATAAAATTCCCAAGTGAATAAAATAATAGCGATTCAATATTCCAGTTAGATAAGGGCGTAGAGGGCCAAACCAAATTTGCATTGCTGTCGCGAAACGGGTCAGATCAGTTTGACCTCCCTGTTTCCCACGTATCAATGCATTTCATTAACTCTGATAACATCTGATACATTAGAAAAAATATGTATATGGGAATGATAAAAAAAAAATACACGATTTTGCATAGTAAGTACTCTAGATTGGATCGATTTTTTATAACTAGGTAGGTAATTTTGCGTTAACAAAAACAGCATTTAAATAACCTCTTAAGAAAGCTGTATTTGGCGTTAAAACAAAAAACTATGATTTACTTCAAACATCTTAAAGTGGTCAAATATTTCCCACAAAATTTCCAATAGTTGGCTACTTGAATTTCATCGCTCATTAACCATTAAGTAGATTCCGAAATACACCCAACGGTATTCAAATTAAAAGCTCTTGAGCAACCGAACTCAATCGGTTGATTGATTGATATCAACAATCAATAACAAATAAATTTATCAACGTTTGGAAATCGAGTTCAGTTCGAGTGTGCAATGCAATCTCGTAAGTGACGTTGATTCGTGATGATATGGAGTGTCTGATGAAATTATAAATAATAATAGTTAAAAAAAAACTAAAAAACACGCTTTTTATAGAAAACCGAACTAAAAAATAGAAAATTTTATCAAATTAGTGTATTGTCATCGGTCCTCAATAAATCTACAAAGTTTGAACGAAATCTGGCCGTTTAAAGTGGGTCAAAATCGCGCCCAAAGAAGTCGGTTACAAACATACAGGTGAAGCTAATATAAAGCGTGTAAAATATACGTTACGATAAGGATATAAAAAAATAAACTAGAAGATGAATATTTGGGCTGCCAATTAAATACAAAATATTTCCAAGCTATACTTATAAATAATTTACATTATTGGCTAAATTAGCCCTTACATCATTGGACATATTAACCCCTCTAGACCATTTCTAACAAACATTTAGTTCAATACTTAAAGAAAACACCGTATTTCTCAACGTATTAACTTGACACACCTTTATCAGTAACAGCAATACTTTTTTCATCAACTGCAATCATGGCGTTGGGCCGGCCCGTTATCTGATTAGTCTCCAGAACACGTGCGATACGTGACCACATGCCTCATGGTAAATAGCCTGATGACTATTCAGTATCTACGTATAGATTATCTAGCTCGCCTTAAGGGAATCGATGTATTTGGACACTATAAATACCACATGCCTCATGGTAAATAGCCTGATGACTATTCAATATCTACGTATGGATTATCTAGTTCGCCTTAAGGGAATCGATGTATATGGACACTATAAATACCAAGGGACAAAGAATTAAACGTTTATCAAAATATGATGCACTAATGCGTGGCGATTACGCACCACATAATTTCCTCGTACCTATTGGCTATTATGTTTGTGTGTATAAATAATAAAAATATGACCGTTAATATTACAAACAATAAAATTGAACCAGAATGTAAATCTAATAAAAACCTCGAACATAAAACTAACGAATTTACGGTTATGAATTGCATAAAGCATCAAACAAATCCATAGTATTATTCCAACATGGCATTTCCTTTCCCAAGACTTCGCTGACCCATATTCATAAATTCTTTTCTCCAATGCTCCATCAATGCTTGACCAATCATTTTACGAAGTGACCCCGCCGGTCGTCGGCCAAGCATTTTATTGCGCGACTCCACAACCCTTTTAATGTCACTTTCACACGTTTTAAAATGTGGAATTTGTCGAAACCGAACGATCTGACCGCTCATAAAGGCTCGTTAGTATAAATATAACAGTGTCCGAACAGCATAATAATGTCGTAAAAATTATATTTATTGTTCGAAACGACTGCGACTCGAAGTCCTTTGTATCGTTTTATTGGCGGCTTAAATATTTGATTTATAGCACGAAAGTAAAGTTTTAATGCACACCGAGAGTAGAATGGTAGCGTTTAGATATAATCGTTACGCGCGCTATTAATTTCGGAAACTGGTTTTGGAAAATAGATCACTCGAAGTGGGTGGTCCAAGCCTTCATACCCTTGATTATATCTAAGATTGAACTTTTTATGAATGCTCCACTGAGCTGTGCTTGTATTTTGGAACAGAATTTAAATACAAAAATCCTGAAGCTAATGGAGCCACTGTTGACTAAATTGATACGTCATTGGGCACAATAAGGACAGCGTAAAATATTGGAGCTAATTCAAAAAACTTAATTACCCCAGACCTTTTGGCTCACAAAAAGCTATCCCATTGAGAGTCGGCAAAGAAGGTCAACAAAATTGTGCATTTACGATGTAGATTGCGGAACGCTTTCGCTGTTTGCACTTAAGATAAGCGCTATCGTTAGCACTCTGAGGCAATGTCAAGTGGACATTAAACGTTAGCTAGCGCTAGGCGTGTAAGCCGAGATGCAATTTAATACGCGAGAGCCTGCGAGGCTAATCAGCACCAGATGTGACCGCATATGTCGCCCCGGACTTCTGAACCACTACACCGATTATAATTGCCTAAATAACTGCATCTACCAAATGTTTCGCACCTGTGCCAAATTATCTTGGACGTATGGTTGATATGCTTTTTGCTTATATTTCGAGCTCACTTGTTAATATTTTTGACGAGTGAGAATATATTATAATAGAATTTTAATAATAATGAGACCCAGGAAACATCATGAATACATCTAACAACTATTAATTACATATTTTGTTATGTAACTTGCGCAATTAGCTCGAGGAAGCTATGACGTTGCTAGACATAGAAATGAAATTGCTCCAAATGGCACCAACAACACGCACAATAAACTCAGTTATGAAACCGTATACTTCTATTGTGCATTGTCTGAGATTTCAAATGACAACTCAGTATGCAGACACCACAAAGAGTATAATTTTCGTTAATTTACCTAACAATGTCGCGATGTAATAGCGAGCGAACGTCCAAATAATTTTAGGGATTACACAGACTCCCAAACTATGCACGATTTAACATGAAACGCGAATTCGTTATACACGAAGATTTATCTTGAGAAAAGCGGTATGAACCTGTTATGCGCGGCATTAGCATAGCACCGGCTATTGTGTATTATTCTACATTCATGGGTAAACATACACCAGTCTTTGTGTCTATTGTTCGTGTAATACTTAGCAGCTTCGCCCCTCTGATCCCATCTTTTCTATCCATTGTCCGTTCACAATGCATCTCATCTCCAAATTTTGGTCCAGAGGTTGCTCTAAGTAACCTCAGGTCAGATCTCACAATGGTCTACTTCTGTTTTCTGTTTAAAAACCGATGTTTATTACCTAGTGGTTCAGATACAGACTTGTTTTCGATTGTTCGATATTTTTGAACAATACATTCAACAATGGAGATTATTGCTGTTTAACGTCATTTAGCTACCGTTTTAGTTCGTTACCTGTCTTTCCCAGTATCGATTTCATTGTTCCCAATTTATAGAGTTGTTTCGGCTCCTGTTTCACTGTTTGAATATTAACAAGCATGGGAATGTGAGTTGCGTGCCTCATCCCAATCGGGACTAGTTTACAATCATACAAATTGGGCGGTAGACCACATTTCTTGATTCGGCCTAATGATAGTAGTTTCATTTCAACTGACCGCCTCTAATTACTGATGTTTAAATGATAGATTATAATTAATTATTTTAAATCGTTAGTCACGATTTGTAGATCTGTGATAATTCAAACAATATATATTATTATCACATTAATTCGATTTATTTTGATAAGACAAGTCGACCTCGCACCGCCTCATGAATTGTCGTCAAATATTTCCTGAAGATTTCTGCTGATAAGTAATTTTGCATTAAAATTGATCATAAATCCATCATATCAAAGATAATGATTGTTATAGCTCTTGAGACTGGTGTAACTAACACGACTTTGTTGCATATATGGTTTGCTACGGTTAAGAGAAATTCTCTGCACTCGCGATACAGTAGCAGCGCGGTCACGGCCACAGCTGAATGCTGATTTAATTTATGTTTATGGTTGACATTAAGTGCGGGTGCGGTTGCTCTTCGACTGATTGCGTTCGCCTTTACAGCTCTACATGCCGCTGAAATGTTATCTGCAATCTGGCCTTCTCTTTTTATGTCCCAAAAGATACCAATTTTATAAGCAAACATTCTTTAAATTCAAAATTCCTCTAAGCAAACCCAAAACAACCTGGAATGCTTAATAAATCGATACTGATCAAACGATTTAGATTTATAGCTGAACCGTATTAAAATTATAAACATGCATCACAAAAACAAGATCTATAGATCCAATGATTGTGTATGCCGGTAGCCGACTAAATGGCTGTCATCCAGGATAGTTCAAGTGGTCGATAATGTCGGCACTTTGATCGCTATTGGGTGCGCAGGCGCAACCTTTGATCTCACCGCTGGCTGGAGCACGTTAATTAGAAACATACATTAAGAACATGACTATGAACGCACAGCAATTAACAAACGTACATGCGATTAAAACACTGTAGCTTACATTTGACGAATCATTTATTATATGAAAATTAAAGGGCAATAAATTTTGGAAATAAAAATGAAATCACATTCCAGAGAATTTATTATGTCTAAAAACATCCAAAGTTACTCAGACGATAACGCGCTTTCAATCCCTAAATCGGAATCGTTTAAACAACCACAAAATCAGTTGAAAAACTTTTATAAGCCATTATGTTTTACTAACCACTTACTGTAAAACATCGGTAAGATATTATTAGCCCCAATCATGAGACATAAAATATGTAAACTATAAAATTATCTTTACGTTCGGGATGTAGTTTTTTAAACGCACCAACGGTTGTCAGTAGTCTCAGATAAATGACACCTGCTACATGTTATCAAGGGTTCTTGAACCTAGGAGCACTAGACGCATGTGGGATGTAAAAACAACACGCTTTATTGAATTATTGAAGCCATCTAGAAAACTAAACGCGACGTAAAAAGCTATTGCAATCGTGGACATCATTATAAATTTATTGAAGCGACGCTGATGTTAAATCTTAAACGTAAAAGGGAGTTGGACAAACCTTACAACTATTAAAACTGAATTATTGTAAATAATGAACGAACAGTGTATAAATAAAACAATAAACGATGAGGGATATAATATGACCTTTAAAATGCAAACATTATACATAATATTATTTCACACGTCGCGTCCGGCCCGCTTCGTGAGGAGTGGTGCCGGGAATCACGCCTTGTTATATCACGCACCATCACGTATCTTCACTTAACCATGCATTGTTTTTGTAACGATATGTGATCCACCATTTTTAAAACACTACGCACCATTCGTCAAGAGATAGGTGGCATTTACTTTTTTTTAGTTTGATAAATTATATCATCGAAAACAATATTACGTTGTCCTGATTTCTGTCACATTAATAATACTTTTTTTTAGTAACATAATACGTTTCCAGAGAGAAAACATTATAATTGCGAATCCCATGATTTTCTAAACTTTCATCCTCTCATTGAGTAAATGCGAGATCACAATATTTGTTGCTAACTACGACTCCGACACGCAACAATGCCTTTCTTACTTTCACATTCACGTTCCTGCTCATACGCAACGCAGTTATTTCTACATTTTCTTTATTCGCGTGTAAATCGTTATTATATGTTACATCAAATCCACCAAGATATCTAACGTTTACTCCATCGAGATCCTTCGAACCTTAAACAGATGTTTTGCAATTTGGCGGTGTAAGAACTAATGAGGTACTAAAAAACCATAATGAGTTCGACGATTGCAAACTGTTGGTTACTTTTAATTCAGGTCATTGTGTCATTTTACATCTAATCCTGTTAAAAGAGTTAAAATTGAATTATGAATCAGTATTATACAAGAAAATCATGTTTATCGGTCAAGCTATCAATCGATCCTTTTGCCAAGTGCAAAACGGATTGAGGCGAACGAGTACAGCTATGCAGTATTGGCATTGACAATTCACTGTTACATTCGCTCCACATGAATAAATCTCAAACGCAATCTGATTCGAAATTATTACATATAACTGCGTGAGAAAATTTGAATATAAAATCACCTCTAGTATCTAATGAAAACGGTAAACATACTAATTTCACACCAACATGCACACTACTGATACAAAAAAGTGTTTAAGCAAAAAGGTCATCGTGGCATCGGGGAGTCAAACATTTAATTTACAACATCCTGCTTTTGAAGATTTTATCTCGATAATTGCACTGTCTAGATCTGACTGAATCACCTATGTGAATGCAAACCATTTTCTTGGTTGCTCGAAGTATTATTAAAACTACTAACATTTACAGCACATGCATGTAAGTGCCCAAAATTATAAGCGTCTTAATTGCCGCTGCTCAAATCATTTTTTGAAAACTGACTATATAGTAACTTTACAAACAGAAAAAAAGCTTGTTAAAGGATTAACGAATGTTGAAACAACAATGGATAAATAGATTAACATGTTAACCTGTCCGCCTCCTTTGACTCATAATGACGAGCCACTATGGCATTTCCTTCGTTATTTCTCTGCAAACAATTTTGATCCTTCAAAAAATGTCCATAAAATCATAAAATCGATTTATTCGTCCTCCATAAAAATCGAATGCATGACAACTAGAAACTTATAAAAAACAAGACTAAGAAAAACAGATTATACATATTGTTCACATTATCACACACTCTGAAACCATTAAAAAGGACGTCGATGACTAAAAGCCCTGACCGCAATTTAAATAAACTATATCAGATAATATTGAACAAATGTTAAAGTGGAATACAATGCCCTCTACCTGCTTGTCACTTATTTGTTTAGGCTCGTCTTAAAAACCAGTAGCAGCGTACTCAAACAGCTATATAATATATACAAACTCGGGATGCGTTTTGTTACTCTTTTTATCTTGTACGGCCAGTCGCACTCATCGCTCAGGGTTGACCGAGTCTATATTATTACCAATATCTTTTAATCTTCAGCTTTGTCCTTATTTGGGAACATCTCTTTACAAATGTTTAACTTTGTTTAATTTTTCTAAATATTTGAGGTTTACTATTTTATATTTTTCTCATAATCTCTTGGTTTGTTTATTCCTTTTCACTTATTCTACAGATAGTCTTGTCAGAGGCGTAACGCAGCGTATCCGCAACAGTCGTTTTGACATCGAATCGCCTTTCACTTGACCTAGATATTTAGGAACTGGTCCGTAATCACAATGCAAACTAGCGGCCACAGCTAGCGGCATTCCCTATCTTGCAATGCATTTTCATTTCCTATGAAAGTTATTGCTTATTCTCACTTGTTCTCTCTATTGAATTGTTTTTGAAAGTTCAATATTAAAAGTCGCAAATGAATAATAAGTAGCCCTGTAATAATCAAAGGAAAAAAGTTAGCTGCTAGGGCATGGAGCCACGGAGCAACCTGTTTTGTGGCAGACACCGCCTACGCCTGACAAATCCGCGTTCAGTTTTTTAATCCCCTCCCCCGATACGTATAACTTCCAAGAAGATTACGTGTGTAGCGAGCACCGGCGAGCAAGTTTAGACTTGTTTCCAAACCATACGTCATCAAACCAGTCCCGCTGGACGATTGTTAGATACGTTTCGTAAAATTGTCCACGTTATAGCGCTCTTTCGAAAACACGACCGCGTGGGCGCAGTCTGCCGTTTTCTTGTTATTCACTTGAAATTGCCTCCAAGGAAATAATGTTAACATGCGATCGCATTTTTGGGACTGAAAACCACAATAGCCGCTTTTGTGCAACTATAATGTCTTCGGAGCGACATTCGGGCTACGTGGGGTAATTTTCGCTCCAACATTGAATGCGAGTTCTTTCTCTGAGATAATTGAAGATCATCTCGAAGATTGATGCGTAAAGAAAATGATTTTTACAAAAGCATTAACGTTCCCAGACGCGCACGGGTATTATCTATTCAAGTTACGCTGTATCCTGCGGCAATTACAAAGGACAAAACAAAATGACAATAACGAAAATGACGCTTCGACATCATCGACGCTCGAAGGAAGCGTGACGTTAGAAAAAGTTAATTTGACGCTCGTCAGGATGAATCCTTCACGTTCCTAGACAATTTATCCAACCCTTTCATATATTTTTTATCTCGTAGTCATCAGTGATTCCAGACGGGTAAAGTCGACGGATGCATGTCCAGGCGCGGCCTTTATGCGCGTGCGCTGCATTCGGTTCATTTCTCAATCCCAGCCAGCGACTAGTGACCGTCCCTTTGTTCCCAACAATAGCGGTCGTGACTAAATAATTACAATCCAATTCGCTCGTTACAAATGAGTTTTGTGCGACTTTGTCAAAGTAAAAATTATCCTCGGGTGGTATACCTACAGTTCTTATTTCTTGACTAATGACTGTTATTTTGTTGCAAACCTTTGCGGAGTCACGACGAACCCGTAAAATAACGCGCGAGGCGATGCGTCGTGCGCCCGCGCAGATATTTAGGTCGCCCAAAATAACCAAGCTACTTCGGCAACTCAATAAATTCGGCCAGCGAGCCCTGTCGTCGGATTATATTGAACCGAGTTTAAAGACGCGTTCATTAAAATGCATACAATATTTTGCTTTCATTTAATTTAACATGACGGTATAAATTATACAAGTTGCTTTTCAACATTTAACCTACATAATATTTACATAGATACGAATAAATTATAGATAGGTACGCGACTAATTTGTGTACTTATCATAACCTCCCAAAATGAGTGCCCGCAGCCGCACGCTAACGTATTATTGCTAAAACATATTATTACTCTATTATTAGGCCTCGTTGTATTAGACTGTTAGTGATAAAAGATTGATAATGGCCACGAGGGCGATGTGTGTGTGCTACGCGCACGCTCGCCAAGGCCATTTTGTTTACGCATACACCCGCGTGTTTACGCGAGCCAAATATAAGCTTGTATTATCCGCCGAACGACGAATGTACTTCCTCAATACTATTCAATGGTATACGTGTGTGCGACGCGAATCCGCCGCGTTATTCCTAGCGAGAAAATGGCGCGAAACGCTCCATTGAACGTTTGGCGGGAAAGTTACGTAATATTGTGAAAGTATTTTCTCGTTGTTTGCATCGATAAGTTGGTTTTATGAGGGTTTTATTTGCAGTGTCGTGTTGTTTGTTTAAAAATAATGCTGCGGTTGTTGGCTTCACGTGATGTCACTTTGAGGTTAGATTTTCCTAATCACGTTGTTATTACATAACAAAAAGTGTCTAATTACTACTTACTGCAACGATAATTATTACTCTTGAGTAATAGTTTCATTTATGATTATTAATTTATTTTAACTTTTTTATATTAGCACGTGCAGTTGCAAAATTGGCGGGAATAGCTTAAAGTCCGCGTGGTCACCAGTCGGCCTTGGACTTAATGACGTCATTAAAATAGTTCCTAGCTACAATTGGAAGATTTTTGTAATATACATATTTCAAAATATTTAACCTGTTATTAACAGACTTAACTGCCGTGGCATTTAGGCTTTTATCTTTTCACGTTTTACTCAAGGTTAAACCAATAATGAAATGAAATCCATGGAAAACCGATGGCGCCGTATTTTTAATTTTTATCATTCAAGGTTACACGATAAATGCCGATTATAATTCATAACCTAAATTTAACTGATTTAGGCTTTAGCACTTCATTCATGAATTCAATTGATAAATTCTAAAAACATTTGTAAAAGTATTGAAAATAATTAAACTTCGCATTGGTGCATAATTCTCAAACATCAATTAAATTGGTAGTTAACCACTTAATAATTAAGCTGCTATAACATTGCAATAATATTTATTCAACTCGTATATTATTTGGTCAACCATCAAATCGCGAATCAAATCAAGTGGTAGTCAATTTAAAATTTTATTACAAAGTATAGTATCCCGACCTTGAAGCTTGCTGCTTGGCGCATCGTATGTTGCCATGCTGTTTTTTTACCAATTCGTTCAATTCAAGATTGCCTCCGTTTGGAACCGGCTCCTTTATTTGCTTTTATATAATCGATACTAAAATAGTTGATCTGAATTTTATTCGGGGATTTAGTTTTTTAATCAATCGCAATAAGGTCAATGTGCTGGGTTTTTATTGCAATTTTGCTGCGCTTTGCACATTGTGATTTTTAAATTATCGATTACGAGATAGACGACGCGGTTGGCGCAGTGGTAAAGTAACTGCCTACTGAGCCGACGGTCCCGGGTTCGATCCCCGGTCAGGGCAAATATTTATGTGATGAACTCAATTATTTGTTCTTGGGTCTGGGTGTTATCTATATGTATATGTATTTATAAAATATTATATTTATCGTCGCCTAGTACCCACAACACAAGCCTTAATTGAGCTTACTGTGGGACTAGGTCGATTTGTGTAATATTTATTTATTTATTTATTGCACGCCTCATAAGCGAAGCGTTGAGGTGGGTACTACTGTCACTTCGCGCAAAACATCTGATTTTTCAAACTTAAAATGTCTTTATGTATCATACATTGCACTTGTAAGATAATACATACACACACATATTAAGAAAAAACACTATTTTTAACGTTCATGATATTTTTGATGTCATTTTTGTTATTTAAACTAGTTAAAAAACAGTTTAAAAAAGTTCTGTCTTGGACGTCCGTGTGTCTGTATGTGCGGATCCTTTTTCTTGTTAACACGATAGCGACCGAAATACTTTACTAATCGAGTCTTTTTTTTTTCTCTTACGCTTGAGTATGCTCAGGAATAGAACCCTTTCATTTTTCAGGGTCTGATTCGATGTGGTTTAATTGTTATTAAATAAACAAAAATAATAATTAATAAATATTAATTAAAAAAAAATTATGAGGCGTGCACTTTTGGATTTTCCAAATTATTTATTTATTATGTTTGACATGTTAATGTGTTATGGGAATTCCTAATGACTTTATTTACTTGAGTTTTTATAGAATATGGAATATAGAGAAGGAAATTTAGAAATATTTAAATTTTTAATCTGGCTGCATGTGAAAGTATGTTAATATCATCCGGTGTGTCATCGCATTTGAAGCTATAAAAATCTTAATAAGTTTATAGTAATATTTCAACAGGTGTCGCCCTTAATGCCACAGAACTACAATCCAATCCCTATGATATTTCAGACTTTGCACGTCGTAATTTAGATTAAACATTAGTAAAACGCTCGTAAAACTTTTATTGTTATTAAGGCTACATTTTTAAAAATTAGAAATGGCTCAGAAGGGCGTTTCCGAGATTTATTGAAAGAAATTCCGGTGCATTAAGTGTGCTAGGCTGATTTTTATGGTCTTATCCTTACGAACGCAGTCGTAAAAATGTCATCTGTACAAGAGCCCGGGGCTCACTAAAAGAACATAATATCGTTCGAAGTCGTAAAATTTTCGTCCAAAACTGGTACGGCTCCGCCTTCCCGCGCTTTTACGACTTTCTGCTTTCTATATTCAAATTACATCGAATAATTCGAATCTAAAAGATATTCAATTGTATTTCGTATGATAAGTTGTTTTCATAACCGCGCGGGCCACCTGTTCGAACGTATGGGAACCTGGCGCTCTGCCAGCCGATAAAATATTTTAAACCGAACCCGGAACCATTGTTTACTGAATAATTCAAACACAACGCATTACTAATCTTTATTTACAATCGGAAAGCCCACGTGTGTTTTATGACACCGAGATATCGCTGCCATAGATTTGAACTCGAACAATGAAAGTTTTCCCGCCGCTATCTCACTGTATCATCGCGTCACTTTTCAGTGTTCAAGGCTCAAATGTTGTATAGGTCGAGATAGGGAGTAACCTAGATTGAACCAACTTGCTCGTGTAACAATATAAAACTTTTAACTGCATAACTAATAAATGATTTCTCGTTTCAGATTTCCTGAAGCCCCGCAAGCGGCTGTCGAGCAACGGCAAGAAGTCGCCGGCGCACAAGCACAAGCCGGAGCTACACGCGCACTTGCGGCCGCCGAAGGTCGCGCGGCTCGCGCCGGCGCACTACAAGCGG
>CAJQZN010025496.1:0-11218 GCA_907164685.1 Colias eurytheme | reverse complement strand
ACAGACAAACAGACAAACAGACAAACAGACAAACAGACAAAAATTCTAAAAACTATATTTTTGGCTTCTATATCGATTATAGATCATGGATTATGTATTCTTTTAAAAAAATATTCAATGTACAGTTTTGACTTTCCTACGATTTTATTATATGTATAGATTTATACTTTAATTACAAATAAATCAAAAAGTGGATAATCTAAGTGCAGAAAAGAAACCTTCATTTCGAGATCGAACGATCGAAAACTATTTTTCTTCATCTTTGGTTACGACGACATATCATACAACTTACAGAATTTTTTATTATTTTGATTTCATAGAACATTGCCAAAAGCGTTCACGATGTGATAATAGAAACAATAAATGTTACTTCAACGTAAGATCTAAAAAGACAAAAAATAATCAACGTCATAAACATAAAAACAGACATAACGCATGATTTAGCTGCTCCCCAACAATACATCTGCCTCACTCCAGGCCGAAACTTTGTCCATAAATTGAGTGAATAAATATAATTTACATTGAAGTCGGAGCGTTTTCACTGACACAGGACAGATTAAAAGCTCTTAAATAACGACTGCCGGTCTCGAGTTATCGGTTAGCCAACTGCAGCAAAACTTGCTCCTTGCTGTTTCTTGAAACATAATAAATCTTACCAACTGTCATTGATATTTAGCTCGCGCTTTGCGAGCGCCCCGTTTTGGTTAAAAAAAGGCTAATAAAATTTTAACTACACAAATTTTCTTTGAATTAAACTCGTTAGATAATACGTTTTGGGTCTGTGGTTTATATCGGTTTATTGGAGGCAAGGTTTTAGAATTAATAATCAGACTAGACTCATCTTATGTAAAATGTAACTTTATTTTCTTTTCGTGTAAAAGAAATACAATATTTACTTATATGGCAACATTATTTATTCTAAGACAAATAAATTAAAGAATGTGGATCGTAAAACAAATAAACATAACTCCATTTCAAAAGAAAAAACTGTAAAGCGACTCTGACAATCTGCATTTAACGTCTCCTAGTCTTCATTAAAACTACACTGGTCATCAAAAAAATCGACCCACCTGCATTTTTACGGAAAATTGCGGTTTTCTCACAAACTAAAGAAAAAATTTGTTTGGAAACTGAACTGATTAATTAAACGTGCATATTTACACGAATATAAACACATAAAATCATTAACATCATAAAAAAATTGTCAATTTCGAATAAAGATCAAAATCCTCAATTTTCAGCTTTTTCTTTATTTAATTTCAAATGCAGTTTATTTTGTAATCATGAAACTTATGATCACGTTTCCTTCGAATTTATACTCAGTACTTTCTCTTCTTTCTGTAATGATAGCCTGCGTTCACTATTTTAAAGAAATAATCAAGATTTTGATGGTCTCTTGAGGAATTCGTTATCAATCTTCCCTAATGGCGGTTTTCAGGTCTCCTATTGTTGAAGGGGCTGAATTACGAGCTCTATGCTTTATTTTTTAATTGTCCCACATGTGCTCTGTAGGTTTCAAATCGAAACTTTTTGCTAACCAGAGTGTAACTCTAATGCGGACCTCTTCTAAATACTGGATCACGATTCGCTCTACGTGTTTCCGAGCATTATCATGCATAGACTCAAAGTTTTTGCAGATACAGCCGGCATATTACACCACATGATAGTCCAAAACCTCGGTAATGTATTGATCAGCATTTAATGAGCATCTTTTTATCGTCAAGCTCCGTGCGTCTTGTCAAAGAAATGCCACTCTAGAACTTTACAGAGCCTCCATCATAATCGACCTTTTATCTTACCTAGCACTGAACAAATCGTTCATTTGGTCATCGCATGGCATAAAGGCGTCTATCAGAACCATATAAAGTCATTCGCATCTTGTCACTCAAAAGTACTGACTCCTATTGGCCTATAGTCCAGTTTGCGTGATTTCGAGTCAATTGAAGTCTGGTTTGTCGATGAGCTGTGGCTGATTATGGCCCTGTTTCTGGCTTGTGTGGTATTAGGTTCTACTCTTAAAGTCTTCTTCTAACAGTTCTGTCATTTATACCCACCTCCTTATCATCACGCAGGCGTCACTAGAGATCTACACCAGACAGATGTCGATTTTGTAGAGTTGATTACATTATCTAGGGGTCGTCCCTTTGAGTTGCCGCCCTATTTCTTGCAGATCAATATTTTTATCGATGCTGCCCAGTCTCTAGAAACCTTTGGTAAACTCACCGAACTGCATAACAGCTCAGATTTTACTTTTTAGCCACGGCAAGTTGACATAACCCCTGTTTTAGTAGAGCCACAGTTTGGGCCCCCTCAGCTACAGCAGTATCCATTATTTTGAGAGAAAATTTATCAAAACTACAGCATCAATTATTAAACTTAACGTTATGAACAAGAGATCCCGAAAAAAGTCATTTTGGAACTGGGAACACGGGCATAATTTGTCCCGCCGTAAACCGTCAAATCAACACTGTACAGTATTTCTGTATAAAAATTTGTTAAGAATCATTAAGTGCAGTAAAATTTACGAAAAACATAATGATTAGCATGTTATCAGACCCTTACAACAAAATACAACAGTAAAAGACGACTTATTTGTGAAATAATCGATAAATAGCAAACATAGTGTAGGTGGGTCGATTTTTTTGATGACCAGTGTATTAAAGTTTTCATAAAAGTGTCCACATCGCTCATTAGTATTAAAATATTCCATCGCAACACAAGCCTCACCTGGCTCTAATAATCTGCAGACTCATTTCCCGAGTCTAGAAGCGACGTCCCTTAGTTTATTTTAATATCGGCTTTATTTCTTAATATACGTAATTAATTTCGTTAGACGGAACGCCAAGGTATTTTCATAATTTAGCACTTATCTATACACAGGCTTCTGGTCGATTAACTTCATAGCGTTCGCGAAATGGCTGGTAACTTTTATGTAGTTGATCTATCTATATTTGATTATCATAAGGAAAGTTTGACAAAAAGTTAGTTGTTGTTTTTCGTTCTGAACTATCCATATTCAATAGTAAGTCAAAAGGTCAAGTATAATAAATCTATGCTTTCTACAGGTATTGAATCTCTTTGCGTAGCGTAAATTATATATTTTTTTTTGCAAAACACAAATTTAAGTTACCTACACTAAACGTAAACAATAAAAAAATCTTATTTATAAACGTGGGAAAAATAAATTGTTGTTATTTCAATAGGAATCACTTTTGAAAGCGTATTTTTTGAAAATATCAATCAAGTTTTCCTACTGTGTATCTATTACCTTAATAAAAGGTCTATTAACATTCATGAAATTTGACAGAATATACGTTTTATTGTACTTTTATTTTTATTATTTTATAGCAGTAAAGCCTTAGTCAAGCGGTACTTTCATAATCTCTGGTATTAAAAATATAAATAATGGTAATATCAAAGATGGCAAAAGCTAGATATCCCTAAATTTTGTGACCACCCGTAATCTCTTCGAAGTTTAGCTATAAAAGGGATTTTATTACATCCTTCATACAACATTCGCGATAAAGTGGTAAAATTTCAAGGTTGACCGAAATTTTGTTTTTCAGTATAGTAATTAAATAAGAAAATGATTGTGACTTTCATAATATTATTTTGATATGATAAATTAGTTTTTAAGCTATTGCATAGCTTTTATCTCAGACTTTGAGCGCGGCGACCGAATGTAAGAAATCCGTAACGAAAAAACCTAACACCCCCCCACTCCAACCGGCACAGCAGCGGTGAGATGCTATGCAATAGCTTTACCGCGGCAGTCCTCGAGTGCCACACGTATTTTATTTTTATGTATTTTATGTCTTTTTGTACATAATATTAATATTGTAGATCGTAGCTTTCGTAACGTAACGTAAGAATCTTTGAAGCTCTATATATTTCTAGCAAAAAAGAAGAAGTTACGAAATTGGGTCAGCACTGGCTAATATATGCACATAGATTAGCCCTACGTTCGACCCAATATATGAAGAAAATGTCTCATTATTAGCTATAGTAATAAATGCTATCGTGAAGATAATCCCGTATTTTTCCAATGTCGTTACGTACCTAATCTTAGACAAAGTTGAGTCCGAGCAACCCTCAAATTAATTGAAACGAAGACGATGAGGACTGTATTAATTAAAACACTTGATTTTGGCATTCAATTGCTTCGCTGGGTACCTTTTTAATTAAAATTACTCAATCTGAATAAATACTATAGGCAATTTCTTATTCCAATGGATAAAGGGTGTTTTGTTCAGATTGTTATATTTCAATAAATTTGAGTTTTGATTTTCAATTTTATTGTAAGTATTACTAGTTTTAACATTATTAGCTACATATTCAATTGGTGCTTGATTCTGTTTCTTTTTTTTGAAAAATTATGAGCGAATAGTCAACAAACAATAATATCAAAAACATTTTGATAAAGATTAACATTACGTTTTCAAACTTAATTTCAAATAAGCTTTTAAAGCATATCTGAACTTTTGTCGAAAGGAGGATGGCCACATATGACCTGAATGCGAACATTAATCATCGGTGTATCAAAAAATAGTAATTTATGCGTGCTTTTACTAACGGGGTCTAACTTATTTTTTTCGGGCCGGGAAAATGTTATGTATTATTAATAAATAAACTAAAATTCATAACATTGTTTGAACGCATCCAAACGTCTTTCATTTTTACCTGTGTCATGCGTTTCGTTTTCACAGCGCAGCGGGAGTTAATTAGCGATTACGTTTAAAAAAATACTAGAATAATAATATATATTTCTTTGTTTTATTTCACCTATCATATTTAACACGTTCGCGGACAGTAACGACCACTGGCGTCTAGACAGCTAAAAGTGATACGACAGTACGTCTGTCGACGTATCAGTTTTTACTTGCATAAAATCAGTACGCCAAACGACGAGCGATTTTTTATACTATCATAAAGAACGGCATGTTGTACTGTCATCACAGGTATAATTACGACTTTTGTACTGTCACTGCATTATTTACAAAAATTCGTCAAAGGAAGGTACTTCCACGCATACATTCATATTTTTTTACCCCTCTCCCCGCGCACACTACGCCCGTGGGCGTCATATTTGCATACGGTTAGTCGAGTACTGCGCCGCTGCGGTGATCCCGCATGCCGCGTGTGAATTGTTGTTTAGAAATTGAGTATTTTGTTTCCAACGTAATTTAATTGTTTTACTCATACTGGATTTACTAATTCAAGTCTAGTTGCTTATGTAAACAACATATTTATGTTGCTATTGTTTGTTGTGAACACGATTTTGTTGAACTAAATTTGTAACGAATATTTTTGCAAATGGCGTCTCGAGACTCGTTCGAAAAAGAACAAAAACGTCTTCAAGACCTGTTTGATGCAGCGTCTACCCCTGAATCGAGTCCATACCCATTTGCTGATGATGGTGACTATGAATCTGACGCTGAGTACTTACGACGTTTACGCCTATATCCGTTCTGTCATATCATATGGTTTTTTAACCATGTGTTGTAACACTACGCCCCTGGGCAATGTATGAAAAAAAGTAGTGTCTCAGTAGCTCCAACCTGTAAACCAGTACTGTCCGCGAACGTGTTAATAGCAAAAACAGTAAGAAAGATATAATTTATAGATTTAAAAAATATTTTTGCCATAAATACATTTAATAATATACCTAAAATATGTAAAACGGAACGTATTTTTTACCGGCATAATAGACACAAGTCACAAAGGTTAGATGACACATGACATGACTGACGCGTAGCTGAAAAACATGATTTTGTTTATTATTTGTGTTGTATTGGCTTATATATCAATCAAATAAATAACATAGGCTACGTCGTCCACCCTTAGAATTTAGTTATGGCTGTAGGTATAACTCTAAACCATATTCATTATATACGTAGCCATAGCCTCAAAAATGGCAAATTATGTAAAAATTCTAAGCTCCACCACTTTCAAATAATATATTTGCAATGTGGGATTGCTAAGGGTGGTTAGGCGAACCATTTAAGCCCTATATTAATCATGGTCGCGACATTTCATAGTCAGGTCTTGGTATGTATGGGCAGTGGCCGATGTCCATTCCATTTTAAATCATGTTAACGCAACGAAAAAGTCAGAGCGTCCACCGTCGTTTGCGGAACGATGTTTTTTAATACTATAAAATGCTGGATTCAAAATAGCTCACTGATTGGACGTGGAAACCATGTAAATTGACAATTAACAGGCCCGTGAGTTAGTGCAATCCGCACTGCGTTGGAAAAACGTCTGGCGATTGTATTTCTGTTCTGAAACTTAAATTAGCTCAAAATACACTCTAGCGGTTTGCTTAATGTGTTTGTCGCTATTTTAGAAATGTTTTTCTTTGTCGTTTTATGTCAGTTTGCGAGGTTTCTAGTTTGTTTATGGAAGGTTTGAGTGTGTCAACTTGCAGATGACGTTATTGGTTTTCAATGAAATTTTTCCAATACGTACTCGATATCAAATTAAAAAACTTAAATATTGCTTGGTTCTTTTAATAAATTCGTAAGTTCTCTAAATG
Organism: Colias eurytheme; assembly: GCA_907164685.1. Taxonomy (NCBI): domain Eukaryota; kingdom Metazoa; phylum Arthropoda; class Insecta; order Lepidoptera; family Pieridae; genus Colias; species Colias eurytheme. The sequence continues at coordinate 4,683 of CAJQZN010025496.1, read as the reverse complement.
CCTTTTTGATTTTAATAAGTAGAAGATTATGTTAACAATACAAGCATTTCAAACTAATTACAACATTAAATATGTAAACGTCTACTACAATTATTGAGTGGAACTACTCTTACAAATATCAATACAGTTTCGATACGAACCCCAAAATAGAAATTAAAGTTACGTGTTAGTGAAGTGTTCGACCATCAGTATTAGACAATTCAATTTCCCCTTAATCCATTCTGGTGTAGTTGACCTATGAATGGCTATAGCCATAGGTATCATAATAGCTTGGACATTTTCACTGACTTTCCTTTTACGATAATTGCTAGACCTTCTGGTGCTTTGTAAACGTATCAAAGATTATGATTGTTGTTTGCCAAACTCTCAGTCAGTCCTGTTTTGGCTTTGTTTGTTCCACTCCGTAATATTTTAAACGTCCTATTGGAAGCTCTATTCAAATTTTCCTTTAAACTAAATTGTTAGGTGATTTTAACAAAGATCTTAAAATTTAAATTATGAATTGCTGTAGAGTCTAAGTTCAGTTTTCAATATTATGTTTATAGGTACCAATTCAAATACACAACTATGCAATTTATATAGCGTTTAATTTAATTTTAAATACATTGTCGAAAATCTTATTGTTTAAAAACGATAACCAGCGTTTTATCATAACATTTAAACTCATTTATTTTAAGAACAAAACCATCGATGATTATATAAATTAATTAATTGTACGAAAAATCACACCTTAAATATCTTTATCATTTGAATTGTTGATTTTCTCAGAATTTCGCATAAATCTCGATGTGAAAGCGTATTTTGGTTTCTTTGATTTTGTATATGTCAGGATTAATCAAACAATGTTTTGAGAGGAAAATCCGTTAAAAAGCGGAGAGAATGGCGTGGATGGTAGGAAAGAAAATGGGAATAAATTAAATTTCCGCCAGCAGGATGTCTCAAAGGGCCCCTCAATGGCCGCAATATCTTAACGGGTTTGGAGTCCGGTCCGTCTTTTCTTTTCATTCTATTTAAAGCTGATCACATTTTTCTGTATTTTTAAACGGTCCAGTGTGAGTATTTTTAAACTTTCCTTGTATCTTTCTGTCTTTTTATATATTACAATCTTATATATAAAAATGAATCGCAAAATGTGTTGGTAAGCGCATAACTCGAGAACGGCTGAACCGATTTCGATAATTCTTTTTTTATTATATTCCTTGAAGTACGAGGATGGTTTTTATGTAGAGAAAACGTAAATATGTACCACGGGCGAAGCCGGGGCGGACCGCTAGTAGTCTATAAAACGTAAGGCTCTATTATTCTACCAATCCATATTTTTCCAACTACATCTTTACATTCTGACGTATGATTCGATGATTAATAATTTTCATGAATATGCAAGTGTTATCGGTAAATAAGAAGCATATTATATTGTATTCCGAAAGTACCTACTTCTACTAATTAATTATCATCGCTTTTCTCTCGTTAATAATATACAGAAATACATATATCATATTTCGCAGAACGGTCACAAATACACAAATAGCTCGTATTTGACTTCAATTGAAGATAGGTATATGGAAAATTATATTTACTGACGTCCGCATACGTGGGAAGGCCATTTTCATCCAAAGCCTATTTATAGCTAACTGCAACGTGGCTCGAAAATTAATTTGATTGCAAAACGAACTGCTCCAGAAATAGAACAACTACAGACTACGCCTATAAGTTCTATTAAAATTTCGCAGCATAATATATACCACTTAAGGCGAGCTCAATCCGCGATGCCTCATGCTTTTCAGGAGGAAAAAAGACATTTCCTAACATCGCAAGTCCCATTTCAACTCGTTTCCTTCTTGTAGTCGTCCGAAAGGTCCGGTAAGTGGCACGTCAAAAGAATAGTCGTTAATGCCCGAACCGAAATGGTGAATAGGCGCTTTATTACGTCTTTCAGAGAGCTTAAATTTTAGGACTTTTCGCTTTATTAGCTGGATAGCTACTAGTTGGTGAATCCGCATAATCCCTTGAATGTATAAATGGAGTAAAGTGATTTTCAATTGAGCCGAAAACGAAATCCTTACGAAACTATGCTAACCATAATTGTAAGGCAAATCTATAATTTTGGTGGGTTATAATACTATACTAGGTACAACCGTTTTTGGTATAAAATTATATTATACGAATATTGCAAGGTTACCAACCTACTCGATCTCCTTTTATTTACAGCATATCTATTAATAAGAGGGTACTACACGTAAAAGGCCTTAATTATTCACGTACTCAAAGCTATTGAAATAATTTTATCAGTGTAAAGCGCTGTACGTACTAATTTTAAACGTGTAATTTCATAGGCTGTTCTGCATTCACAAAACAGCCTATGAATATGAGTAATTTGAAAGAAATTGTTAAAAAAAGACGTGTGGCACTCGGGGACTGCCGCGGTAAAGCTATTGCATAGCATGCCTTCAACCCACACCTCCGTGTCCGTCGGAGTGGGGAGCGTGAGGTTTTTTCGTTACGGAATTTCTGGATTCGGTCCCCGCGCTCAAGGCCCGTGATAGAAGCTATGCAATAGCTTAATATAAATATATTTTTTAGTTTAAAGATGAGAATATGAATGTGAACATGTACCTAATACAAATGTAATACAAAAATTATTATCTTTAATTTTATATGTATTCAGAAAAATAGTGCGACGAAGAATTCTTAAAGTAGGTAGGTATAAGCTCTTTGAAGAGATGATATTTTTTTAACAATAATCCTTAAGCTACTTGCACAACCTATGTCTAGAAAACTACATTATTATAAAGCAATAATTGTTAAGACGTTTTAATAGTAAATTATTTAACTATACTTTATAAGACATATTCATATACTTTTTTTTATTATTTACTTATCGATATGAAAATAATTAAAATGCTATCTACAAAAAACTACATTATCATAAAATAAGCTATTTATTTTGATCAATATCAATTTTAATACAGCTCGCGAACCAGTCTGCGAAATAATGGAAGATTAAGACGGATTAGTAGGTAAGTTATAAGTTTTAATATAAAAGCTAAGTATTCTTATATATAAAATTCTCGTGTCACAATGTTAGTCTGCATACTCCTCCGAAACGGGTGGACCGATTCTCATGAAATTTTCTGTGCATATCGGGTAAGTCTGAGAATCGGCCAACATCTATTTTTCATATGTACCACGGGCGAAGCCGGGGCGGACCGCTAGTTTTAATATAAAAATAACATCTGTTGATACAAAAAAATGAAAAGAAAAATGTGTAGGCAGTAAGATTTTAATAAAATTACAAAAAAAAAAATACATTTATGGATCATTTTTTTTAAATGTTTCCTAGATTTTAACAAAAATGAAGATTAAATTCTGCTTTTCATGTAGCTAATTAGATAATTTTATACATTTAAAACTTCTTCTCATTACTTATTTAGAGTTTCTCCTAACTTTTGACATGTTATGAAATATACTGATCGCAACAAAAACTGTTAACATCTCAGACCCCTCTCATATCTTTTTTCAAAATTTCCTTATGAACAATTTAATGAAAAATACACGTTTCAATTTCATTACATAATTTATTTTTATGGTATAAAAGTCAAGTAACATATTAAAGTAAAAGAGAAGAACGTGTATTAATTTATGAGAATATATAAACTCGATATTTACTCCTATTGATCGGTCTCTTACGCCAAGTACGAGTAATTAATCAACATTAATTGTATTAGCTAATGGTAACGTATGTTCATTATTCTTTCATTTAACTGCTTGACCGATTTATCTTATTTTCCTTTGGCAAAGGCATTGAAGATCGTTTGAGTATTGAATTCTTTTTATGCTCTATTAACATGGATACTTTCACTTAGGATGATAACATCCTTATAGAATTAAACAGTATTATTTTTGGAAAAAGGTACTACTTTTTACAATCGCTCTTAACTCTATACGAAGCTCCGATCTGTTTAGGCGAGCTAGTTACAGTTTTTGTTCATAGAGCAGGCTCCAAGGAGTTGTTCGTTTGCAAAAATAGCGGACCTAAATCTGACTTCTGATATATATTGTATAGATCCCAGACATCCTATAGACAGATGTTGCCAACCAGTTTTGTGGTCCCCCTCTCCCCACCCCGGTAATTAAATATGGCATACAAAGAAAAAAATAAAAATTTCCAAAACATGCCGTGTGGGGTATCAAATGAAAGAGCTTATTGAGTAGATCACGAATATATAGCATACTATAACAATTCTTACACTTTCTCTAAGATTTTTTAGAAAATTTACGAAAATGCTCCATTTTTGAGTTAACTTTAAACCACTATAGATTGAAAACTCATGAATATATTTTTTAAATTATTATTTTAAATAATTAACAATAGTCCATTGTTTACGATTCAATAGTTCGTAATATAATATAAGTGAGAAAAACACAAACACAAAATGTTTTAAATTGCAAGGCGCAACTTTCACTGAAGTTACCGATTTGAAATCTAATCACTCAGAGGCTGATTCAAGAATGTTCTGCCATACACAACGACAGTGCAGAGATAATTATTCTAAGCTCTAACACCGATATTTTTGTATTAGGCCTTTATTTCTGGCATAAACTTGAAAATATACTCGCCATCTTTGAATGCTCCCCTCACTCCCCCATGCAACTATTTCACTGTACGAACTATTGAATCGTAAA
>CAJQZN010025495.1:0-15747 GCA_907164685.1 Colias eurytheme | reverse complement strand
ACCTGGTGACAATGGGACCACCTCTGACGTATGACCTACCAAATAAAAAAAGAATTATTCAAATCGGTTTATAATTGCCGGAGTAATCGCGTAACAAATATACAAAAAAAAAAAATACCGTCGAATTGAGAACCTCCTTCTTTTTTGAAGTCGGTTAAAAATTAAATGCTTATACATTAAAAAAATCAATAGAATAACGCTCTATGACCTTCTGCTTTAAAACCAGCTTCCTGTTAAATGTTTTCAGGTGAAGCTGATTCCGAGATATCCCAATTATCAGCCAATGAATGAAATATTTAGAATTTATGAAAATTTTAGCTTCAGTTTATTCAAACTATTTTCATCCCTGCTATCCCAGATCGTAATGGATGTCTACTTCAAATTTAATAAAGATCAGTTCATCAGTTTTCACGTAAAAACGTACAAACACAAATGCATTTATTATCATAAACTTTCACATTTATAATATTTACAGTATTAATGAGTTAGGATTGAATGTTTAGCTACAAACCTAAAAGCACAGCAAAACTGTAGAATAATATTCATGATACTAGCTAAATTATAATAGAAATGTAATAAATTCACCAATTCAACTGCTCATCAATTGCTAACCAATTAATAATTTTGCGGGTTAGGTATTCTGCTAACCAAACCGTATTATTTGTTGATGGTATAAATCATTATTTTCAATACAATATAACTTTGCCAATTGCAGAATCTATTGTTATTGTTGTATACAAAAGGTATTTATTATTTATACATAGATCTGTATCTATATATAAAATGATTGAATTGTCTATCTGATATTTCTTCATTGTTTTCTCTGACGCTTAATTTTATTTATAGGATCAAACGTTGTTTCTATGTTGTAATAAGTTAATTTTAATGTGCTGAAAATTCTCTGAAATAAATAATTATTACTGCGTTCTTTTTGCCCTTTGTATTACTTGTACATAAAGATATTAAAGCACTTCTAAGAGATTTCTATCCGAATGAATAAAGATTTGAATTTTCAGAACTAGATCTAGTGTATCTAAATATTAAAAGGTTTTGATGTGGAATAAAACAAAATATAATTTAAATCAAGTAAATCTGCTATATTCTGTCTGTGCAGCAGCTGTATCTGACGTTAGATTTATGATTTTAATAAAACACTCCCCACTGAAATGTTTAAGAGTGTAACCTTTACGAGGGACTACATACATCTAGATGTTAAGGTCTTTTCACAATCCGCGCGTAACTTTCTAAAAGCACAATCTAAAATTTTTTTCTATTCTTTATAAATTTATATTTATACAATCTAAAAAGTTCCGATTTTACGCGAGGATTTTTTCTGTTTCAAATATGTCAATGTTCTTGGATATTTAAATTTCACGTTCTATGATGGAATTTAAGCTTTCGCTGTTATATCACAGCATTGTCGAATTTGATAGATATCGGTAAAATAGTAGGTAGGTACCAACTATTTTTGAATATAATATTATAATTAGCGCTATCCGGATTCGCTCTTCTATTTACATGTATAGATCAATACTAATCAAACTAAATATAGCAGCAAAAAGAAAATAAGGCTTAGAGTTTCAGTAAAGGAGAATAAAGAAAACAAATATTTCATCATAAACAAGGAAAACAGAATTAAAATATTGACGGTACAACTTCACGTGATTAATATTGCAAAACATAATATCCTCCAGTTAATATAATGTTGAAACTCGTAACTTTTATCCTTAATATCGAAGCTGCATAACTGAAGCATCATTTATTGCGAATAAGTGGCATTCCTCGGCCGGCGGCGTCAGGGAATGCGACGAAAATATCTTGCATTTGAACCACATTAAAATACTAGAGTAGCGGTTGCGTTATCGATTTTCCCGCTATTCCGTTTTTAAATCCTTTTAAATTTAGCACGAACAGTTTATTTGCCATATAAATTAAAAGTTAAGCACTTGAGTGGTTTGAAGTTAGATAGTTTTGCAGACGATGTCCGTTATTGATTCTGTCTGAGATATTTTTATGGTGATATTATTATTGCTAAGTGAAACTTGATACATTATATCATTAATACATTGCATTAAGAGTGTGTTAATGTTGTAAATGTATGAAATTAACAGACTTTCGTCTGACTTATAAAGTATTTCAAAATGGTTGACGAAGCCTTTAGTTACTGCTTTTAAGTGTAGTTGTCTAATATAGTCAGGGATTAAAAAATACTGTGAGGATTAAACTAACATTAGCAAAGGATCACTTTAATTTGGAAACATTACTTGATTGTGAAATGCGTTTCCGTGCGTACCAGTTGCGTAAAATATTACCGAGTCCCCAACGCGACCCGTCTTATTGTGTTTCGGAATGAACTCGACAATTTTAATTAAAACCTTGTTTGTATACTTCAAGCAAACATGGAAACGATTGGAAATAATTTAATTGGTATGTTTTATTGCAGCTCAAATGAAATGCAAATAGACGTATGTTTCTTGATAACGTAGCGTTCGTATCGTATATAAAATATACGTATATGCTAATATTATAAAGCTGAAGAGTTTGTTTGTTTTTTTGAACGCGCTAATCTCAGGAACTACTGGTCCGATTTGAAAAATTCTTTCGGTGTCAAATAGCCCATTTATCGAGGAAGGCTATAGGCTATATAATATCATGACGCTAAGACCAACAGGAACGGAGTACTGTGGGTAAAACCGCGGGCACAGCTAGTAAAATATATATGCATAAGTGGGTGTGCTTTTTGTTATTGCTTCGCGCACCTTTTATGGGAGCCATATTTAATTTTTAAGAGGCTTTTATAGCTACCGTGAAGGCTTCAGCCTATTAATGTTTTAACGCGAAAAGTGACGATGGTATAAGCTGTGTCGTGGCTGTAATTTTATGTATTTTTTATTTGTTTTTAACTGACATAAAAGCGCGAAGCTTTGCTTGATTGTTTTTTTTTATTTGATCTAGATTTGATGAAAACGTTTTAAGATACCATAAAAAGTAAATATTTACGCTTGTTTCACAACTTGAACTTGAACTCAGTATTATTAAAATGCTATTAATTATTATAATACAAAAACGCCATACTCGTGGAGAAATAAATTATCAATAGCTACATTTAAAAAACATGTTCTAAAATCCAAAATTAACTCGCACCAAAATCGCAAGCTGTTGCTAAATAAATGGCTCTAATCCACCTTGATCGCCAAAATCTGAAAAGCACACAAAAAGTCCCAACAATGAAAAGCGAATAATCCAAGCCGTACAATTAAATGCATTTAAGGGCCAAACCACATAATAAAGAGAACACAACGTGAGGCGTTTGTTTTACTCGCTCCTACAGTTAATGGTGCGGAAAGGCCTAATGTGACTCGGTTAATCCGTTTTGACAAACATTGCAGTGTGGATTAGTATGGAAGTCGAAGTTTAACGTGCTCTTGGAAAAGTTTTGTGTATTTATTGTACTTTAAATACAGTATTTATTGGAGTTTTAAATGCTATTAATTTTATTTGTAATGTAACTGGTAATGGGTGGAGCAGAGTTTTTAATTTTATTAGAATTGTTTAGGTATTTAGTGGTAATCCGATAGGGCAGAGATTTGATATGTAAATAAAATTTCATTTAGTTTAAGTACCCTATTTATGTATTTTATAATAAAAGCAAGCCATCAACAAGAAATGTGGGAAAAAGTCATTCAATCAAAATTTAAGAATAGTCTTACAACGGCAGCGAACTCTCTTGGTTTTTTTTCTATAATATAGTCATGGGCAGGCTACCTGGGGTCCCACAACACATTACAATTCTCTATAGTGCCTATACGTGTTGGGTCCCATGTAAGCCTTCCAAATGACCCGGTAAATATCTAGTAGTAATTTGGAAATTTAAATCCTTCATTTATTACTGTAATATCTTATCTATAGTAACATTATAAAGCCTAGGAGTTTGTTTGTTTGATTGAACGGGCTAATCTCAGGAACTACGGGTCCGATTTGAAAAATTATATAGTTAGATAGTCTATTTATCGAGGAAGGCTACTGGCTATATTATATAGTTGGTAAAGGCGGGTTAAACCGCGGGGCACAGCTAGTAATAAATAATTAAATATATCAGATTCTGACTGAATAAGCCATACATATTATAACACACGTATCTATAAATAACAGTAATAACTGAATATTAAAACGCCCCAGCAAACTTTCATTAATTAAACTCACCTTATAATATTTCACATTAATTATTATAAAAGTTTGTAGCAGCGAAAATTCTAAACATTAAAAACCGGTCAAGTGCGAGTCGAACTCGCGCATGAACGGTTCCGTACTATAGGGAACCCCGCTTAGTATTTGTTGTTATAATATAGCGGCACCGGAAATTCATTTGTGAAAATTTCAGCTTTCTAGCTATTACTGTTTATGAGATATAGTCTGGAGCCAGACAGACAGACAGACAACGAAATCTCAGCAATAGGGTCCCGTTTTACCGTTTCAGTACGGAACCCTAAAAAGTGGACGGATAATAATTAAAAAGTGATTGTTAGAATACTGTTTATTTTCCATTTATATTCTCATGGGGTATCAGATATTGTGAGAATGAAATTAGAATGAAGTCAGCTCATTTTTTATAATCAAATTTTGTTGCGCGGCAGCATGTCACATTCGCCTAAAGTTAATTTAAAATGTTCTCGTAACGGACATTTTTCGGTGCTTTTATTCGTCTTTGTAAGAAAAATGGGTTTGAAAATATTGTTGTATAGAAATTTATGTTTGTATTACAATTTCTCTGTTTCAGCAGGATCTGGATGAAAGTTTGCACTCTTATGTGTATTATTTTTTTTTAAAAGTCATCAAGTGTTCGTCTTGTAATTTTAAACGAGGAAAACGAGAGAAACGATATTTCGATTATAAAGCGCTGCAAGCAGCGCAAATCAAAAATATTGGCCTTTATAAAATTAAAAAGAAACGCTTTCCTACATTTAACGCTACAATGCGTCTATTCTATATATAGTTGTAATAGTACATAAATCACATTCCCAACCACATAAGCGTAAAGACAATTCAATAGAACCTACAGGTGAAACACAAATACAAGCTTGTGCTACTCAACCAACACTGCTCAAGCCCAACTCAAATATATTTACATTAGTTCTGAGTCCCGAATTAACGGTAGAATTAGCTATATGGTTAGTAAGACGAAGGGTTATGTGTTGTGTTTGGTATCTTTGGTACGCATTTTAGTGTTGACTTTTTGTTTTGTATTTAGAACTGCAGTTTGGGTTGGTTTGTAAGACGAAGGGTTATGTTATGTGTTTGGTTTCTTTGGTGCACATTTTAGTGTTAACTTTTTGATTTATGAGTATGTTCGGTTTGTTTTTTATGAACTTTTGCTTGGGCAGTGTGGTTAGTTTCATCTTAATTGAGACACTGTGTTAGTATGAACTGATCGGACTTAATTGTTATGTTTTTTTCGTTTAAAAATTTTCGAATATAATATGAGACTAAAATGTTTGTGTTTTTTTAGACAATTGTTTGTAGGTATTTAAACTTATGTTATTATTCTTAGAGCTTGAGTATTCCTTAGCCCTTAAATGTTTGTATGGATTTAAGCCTTAAAAGTGAACTGAGTGTTTGTCCAAAGTTCAAGACTTTAGAACCTAACAGACGGAGTTATCCTCAGCAGACGAACTCTCGTCGAATAATAAATCTTACTCACACACACATGCTATACACACGCACACACAGATACACAGTTAAATACGGACGATTGATTAAACCCAAATATAAGTAGGCTACGAAAATTTTAGAAATTCATTGAAGTAACTGTAACTAGAAGCATCATGTCTATAAACGAAAAAGACGCTTTCAGCGCTGCAAAATATGGATCTTTACAGGTGCTATATAGCAAGGGTTTTGAAAAGCCATTTTGTCGCGCATTTACTTAAGCTTCAAGCGCTTTAAGCGGATTTTTCCGTACACGTTAATCGGTAGTGGCACTCCGTATAAGCTCTCACACCTTTCAACGAGTTTTGAGTTTTATTTCTATAAATAAATATTACCAGAATGTTTTTCGAGAAGCTTGAAGGCTATATTAAAGTGAGTCCGTTCCCTTTGAAGCGACTTAATTCGTGTTTACGTGTTTTTGTTCAGGAAAACTTGGTAATCATTCAGAGGGATTATTTTGATGTTTTTCAAACTCGAATGGAAAATGGCTAAGTGAATTTCAATAAACGGCAGTTAATTGGCATGAAAAATAATGTCGCCCTTTCGATTTTTAATTTATAGTTAAATTTAAATTAACATTTTCTATTGATCATAATTGTAATGTATTTTTAATTATAATATTTACATTGCTGCTATATTAATTTGGTTATAATAAACAAATTATTTTATGATAGTATATTATCAACCACAAAATGAACCTGTAATTAATAGCTAATTTAAATTAAAGTGACGTATCAAAATTGTATTAATCGTAAATTAAATTTCGGAAAATTCAGTCGTTTTTACAAATATTCATTAATTTTGCTCCATAAAAAGTCTTAACTAAAAATAATTACTAAAAGTAAAGCTATAAATTTACAACTCAATCTTGCTCAGCTTGTTAAAACAAAGAATTCAATGAAATCAAACCAAAACAGCATTTCGTCCACGCTTTTATTCGCATCAAAAAGGTTTTCTGATAAATTAACCCTCAAATGCCAATTACATTCCTAATGAGCACAACAAAAGATACATACAAAAGATACAGAAAGATAAAGGTCACAATCAGGGCTATTAACAACGTTGCGGATGACTGGGGACAATAATTGGTGTGTCGGCTTCACCACGATTTATTGTGCTAGGCTAGGTAATTGACTAGCGCAGTGACGGGTTAATTTATAGTTTTAGATGGGATTTTTATAACACTTATGTAGAAATTAGTGGAATAAGTGGTTTTGGTATAATTAAAAAAATAACTGGTTCTGGTCTGTCTGTTACAAAAAATAATGTGTGGCGAGCACACGTGTCAGAAGTGAAATTTCTTTGGCAAGATTCAAATGTTCGAATGGTATTGCAACGCGACCTTTAAATTTTACTCTTACGCGATAAAGAAGTTTCACTTGAATAAATAGATTTGATTTACACTCAGATTATAAAGTCGTGGTTTAACTTTAGTACAGAGGTTTAAACTTGTCCTTATTGTTATGACCGCCTACTCGGTACAGTGGTGGAAGCGTGAGCGTAGAACCGAGGGGTCCTGGGTTCGGTTCCCGGTAGAGACGAAGAAAAAAAATATCTTGGACTGGTAGGACACAGAAGGCTGATCACCAACTTGTCTCTAAAGAAATTCGATCAGTCATGAAACAGCTGTATAATGCATCTGCCCCTTACCCCACTAGGGGACATAGGACTTCACTTTGGTTGAATTTGGAGTCACTTTATCTATTGTTTTTGTCAATGGTTGAACGCTAAATCATGTTTTGTTATACGATTTTCCTTAGATCATGGTATTAATTACCTTTAGCCCGGTTTTGAGTTGCGTGTTTTGTAATAAGACAGTAAGTTTTGTTTAGTGGACATATTCTAAATTATAATAATACTGAGTCTGGCAATGTACCTATTTGTTGTTATCTTATAATTTTTCTATTGTCATCGATAATGGCCTCTGGGACTCTGGGCTATACTTTTCTCTATATTCTGAGTTGATAGAAATAATAGGATTATTTTAGTTTGAGTTTTATATCTCCGTTGTAATTGTTTATCATATAACATAGGTAATATTATGTTCCTTTGTACGCTTACCTTTTAAATTTATTCTAAGATGCCTTAAAGTTTTTCTTCTCCATTAAATACAGTTATTTAAAATATTACCTCAGATGTCTACCTCTACGTATATACAAAACTAGCGACCCGCCCGCGGCTTCGCCCGCTTTGCTTAAACCAAATAAAAGATATACCTAACCTTCCTCTTCAACGACTCTATCTATTAAAAAAAACTCACCACAACTCGTTCCGTAGTTTTAAAGATTTAAACATAGGGATATATGGACAGAGAAAGCGACTTTGCTACTATGTAGTGATATTTATAATTACACGTCCAAGCTACAAACACGCTTGGAGATTTCACTAGGAAATGTTTTAGCACAATAGATCTAAAAGGAGCGATAAGCGGATTACGAGAGGCTCCAAAGTAGGCTTTGAAACTCGCAAGAAAAGCAATATCCATTATCTGACTCTGTGGTGTGCATTGCGCATAGAGCAGTGGTGGCTCAGTGGTGAGACCTCGGACTTCGAATCGATAAGTCCGGGGTTCGAGACCAGGCGAGCGCGCAGGAAATAAATTGATTTTTCAATCTATCTGCGCATGTTGTAACATCACCACTGCTCGAACGGTGAAGGAAAACATCGTGAGGAAACCGACATGTCGAAGAATCAAAAGTTCGACGACATGTGTCATCCGCCAACCCGCACTTGGCCAGCGTGGTGGATTATGGCCTGTACCCTCATAGGAGGCCCGTGTCCCAGCAGTGGGAACGTATATGGGCTGATGATGATGGTGTGCATTGTTGTGTAGATATCGTTTGGTTTAGACAACTTTAAATTAGACTTTGACCCTTTGACTTTACCTGATATTGTAAAATCTTTGATAGTATTGGTTAGTTGGCACTATAATATGCGTAATAATTACAGTGAAAAAATTGTATGTTTTATTAGTATGTAATTAAAAAATACAAAAATACAAAAAATTATAAAAAATACAAAATTCGATACAATTTACAGATAATATGTAATGTAATATATGAAAAAAATAATAATTTAGTGTAGAAACTCTTTTAAATGTTCGTAACTCTCGTACAACAAAAACATACGGAATAAAAACATTGTTAATGTAATTTAGTACTTTGTTGTTGATCTTGCTTTAAAATTCTATTCTCTCTTCATCCATACTTATATTATAAATGCGAAAGTAACTCTGTCTGTCTGTTACTCCATCGCGCCTAAACTACTGAACCAATTTGCATGAAATTTGGTATGGAGATATTTTGATACCCGAGAAAGGACATAGGCTACCTTTTATTGCGAAATATGTACCACGGGCGAAGCCGGGGCGGATCACTAGTTTTATTATATATTACACATCAGTACATTTTCAATTAATAAACATTGCTACACATATTTACATTAATCCACTTATTTTGGCAATAGTATGCATTTAGAATTCCAAACAATAACTAACCAAACTAATGATCATGCTAAATAACGCAAAATAAGCTTCCACTTCATTGAACATTTCAATAATATAATATCTAACCAAACTAGCTGCGTCCCAGGGTTTCACCTGCGTGGCTCCGCTCCTGTTGGTCTTAGCGTAATGATATATAGCCTATAGCCTTCCTCGATACATGGGCTATCTAACACCGAAATAATTTTTCAAATCGGACCAGTAGTTCCTGAGATCAGCGCGTTCAAACAAACTCTTCAGCTTTATAATATTAGTATAGATAACGGACACCTTTTTTGTCCCTGAAAACCTATATATAAAAAGCACAAATACAGTATATACTGAGCTTTATTCCACACGCGAAAAAATTTGTAGTCAGAGGCTGTTTCCCTCATTCTTTGACCCCTGGGAGGTAATAGGGGTGCGTGATGAAAGGAACGAGTTATCTTTATTTTTGTCCCGATAACACGGTTATGTCATACGTTTTTATATATGTAGGTATGTTCGATCCAATGTATGGAACGGATAGATATTTGGTTATGGTTTGAGATGTAGAGGCGAGTGTGTGGTATGAAGAAACAAATACCATTTAAAGATTATTATAATCAATTAATTGTTTCAATAAGTAAATTTGTACTTTATTTTACTTTCTTTGTTGTTTATGTAAACAATTGTTGGTTTGGCTTCATAAACAAATATTATTACGAAATTGTTTGTCTGTTTAAGTTAACAATTAACATTTAGCAACTCAAATTCAATTAAATTTATAACTCATACAGATTCAACCATACAATAGTAGTGATGGCGAAAATTTATTACATAGAAGCAAACGCTTCATCATCATCATCATCATCAGCCCATGTTTGTCCTCTGCTGGACATAGGCCTCAGTCATGGCACGCCATTGAGCCCGGTCATCCGCTCGTTATCGCCAGTTTTGCCCAGCAACCCTGCGGATGTCGTCACTCCACCTTGTAGCAGGGCTTCGCTTCTTAAAGCTAGCAAAAGTATTATTACGGTCTTTAATATACTGGTTTTGCTTGATTTAATATAGTGTATAACTTGCTATTTTAAGGCAATAAAAACGTAAAAAAAAACTCCATATATACTGCTTTCCGAATCAAAAGTGCTAGAAGAAGTCTATGAATAAATAAATGCTTGAGTTTTGAGTTTGACATAAATCTTGATTTTCAAATTGGAAATTCCACAAACGTAGCCAAAGAAGCACACACTAGTTAGTACCTACGTAAATACTTCCATTAATTAATTAACAGTCAGCAAGCATGTAAAATATTCAGTAATGCGAACCGAAGTTTTGGCGCCAACTTCCTACTCATCACTCAACGTTCGCAAATTTCGTATTTCCAAAACTCTGTAAACATTTGTAATTTCACAAATCATCAGCTGAATATTTAAATGGGTTGTGTATGACGTGAACATATTTAACCTAGTTATTTATACCATCAAAAAGAAAACCAGTACGCATACAGTAAAGTGTATACTATACCAATAATTAATCTATTATACTAATAAAGCTGAATAGTTTGTTTGTTTGAACGCGCTAATTTCAGGAACTACTGGTCCGATTTGAAAAATTCTTTCGGTGTTAGATAGCCCATTTATCGAGGAAGGCTATAGGCTATAATTATATCATCACGCTAAGACCAGCAGGAGCGGAGCAATGCGGGTAAAACCGCAGGGCACAGCTAGTTAATTATACGAAGCACAGTAGCAATGACATTGCTATTTCAGACCGATCTTCTATGGGGGTGACGTACCTTCCCGGTAGTGCGAGCTGGCCAAATTCGTGCTGAAGCGTGACTCCACATTGATACCAGCAAATCATGTAGACCGTCATGGGAAATATTCATAACCTGCAAAAATCTCAATATATTTTTTGTCTCAATTTAAGGACTTGAATCAAGTATATCTACGTCAATAATATATTGCAGCTGTTCAATGACCGAGTTTATTAATTATTCTTACTCTTTGAGTGCCTAAAGGCGTGCGCAATTCACATCATAATATATAAATATCCATAAGCAAAAATGAAGAAAGAAGAATCAATATAAACGCTATAAAAATACTAAAATACATCATGATTATTATTAATGCTATCGATATGTTTGTGCATTTAAGTGACTAGCAAAAGGATATATGAGACGAGACCAAAAGACCTCTTATAACGTTGTTAGTAAACTTCTTCAATAATGTCCAAAGTTTGCAAATAAATATTAGCAAGAATAATATTCTCTTGTGATGAGTTAATACATCGAAGGTTAATACTGATTATTTTGGTTAGAAATTAACTTCTTGAGCGATGTGTCAATTGTGGATTCGCAGATCATAATGTCATGACGATTTCGCAGGATGTGGATAATGAGCAGGTAAAATGAAAAATCATGATGGTTGATAATTTTAAAGAATAAAAAAAATTGATCATGAGTAACTAAGTTGGTATCGATTTTTCTATTCTATGATAAAAAATTAAAATTAAAAATGAATGTCATTTTCGAACACTTGTATTATTAAAACCACTGCCTTATATTACTACTTATTCATTTATTTACATTATTTAAAAAACAAATTGTGAATCACGTTCAAACCTTTGACCTTAGAATGCGTAATACAATTACTAAATTACCTTTACGAGACACGTGTATTTTGAAGGTAATTTGTATTGTCTTTGAAATGAATTGAAAGTCACAGAATGGATAAAAAAATTGGCATGAATAAGATGAATATTGAATATGAAAAAAAATTGCTTTATTACAAGAAACAAAGCTATATTAACCATACATGACAAAATTATCATTTATTTTACCAAATAAAACTGTATTAACACAAACATTTTATTTCCTACTAATATTATAAATGCGAAGGTTTGTAAGGATGTGTGTGTGTGTGTGTGTGTGTTTCTTACTCTTTCAAGCAAATACTACTGAACCGATTAAAATGAAATTTAGCACACATATAGAGGGTAACTTGGATTAACACATAGAATAGTTTTATCCCGGAAATCCCACGGGAACGAGAACTATGCAAGTTTTTCTTTGAAAAAGCGGGCGAAGCCGCGGGCGGAAATCTAGTATTTTTATAAGTGTCGGTTACTCTACAATTGATGATTGTCTCACGAATGTAATAAATATTGTAATTGAAACTCGTGAATGCTTAAAAATAACATGTTTGTTTGTCATTTTCATCTCCAGAACGAATGAAACGTTAAAACAGTTCTACAAAAATATAGCTCAATATTAGTGAGTTTGATACAGCAATATGTGAAAATGAACGCAAAACTTCGAGAACGTTCTGGCATTCCGGGCACGTGCCAAATATTGTCGGGAATCAAGGGTAGGCGGTATTTGGCCACTGGACTGCGTAGTGTGAGAGTTGGTATACAAATAATGTAATATAGTTTTGTTGTTTTGTTTGTTGGTATGTGAAGTTAGTTAGGCGATAAGACATCATTATTAAAATGCATTCAACCTTATTCATATCATAGCAATAGGAAACGTTTTATCTACAATTTTATTTATTAATGACTGAGTCCATACTTACATATTATAGTTAAGTCACTTCTAATAAAAAAAAAGTTGACTTGCAAAATTTTGTAGATAAAGAGGTAAAGGGGCGAATACACACAGATTTGATACTTTAATATCAAAGCAAAAAGTTCTAGTTATTAACAGCATCATTTTAAATTTTCTGATGCTCGAATACTGAACAAGGGCAAGTCTTTATTTAATATGAAATACCAATTTTACGGTTTCAGCACTGAATATATTATGAAGATTTTCAATCAAACACGATATACATATAAATTGAGTAGGAGGATTGACAGGAAAGCGTTGGCGGGCGTTAACATTTAATGAAGCTTCGAATAGTCTTGCCAAAGCTAATTAAAAAGGCTTTGATATTATAAACCAGACTGAATAGAATTTAAAATCAATGAGAATTAATTAGTGTTTTTCAATGTAACGATTCATTTGCAAATTAAAAGTTTCAACTCACATTAAACGTCAGAGGATATAGTGCTCTATTTTTCATTTAATTCATATATTGATTTTATAACTTTCCGCCCTTGGATAAAATATACTAGCTTTATAAAATTATGTCATAAGAAATGATACTTTTTCCTAAACATTTCTACTAAAAATACAGTTATTATATTTGAATCCGCTTTTCTATCACAAAATATCAAATTCAAACATAATTAATTGTTCAGCAGCTCTTACACTACTAACACCCATCCTGAATAACTATATTCGAGCGTTTCATAAACTATCAGGGCTCATGGTGACCATTGGCTACAGATTTGCCGATAGCACGGACAGATGCGGGTAATGGAAGTGCTGAATATTACGTCCTATTCAGTTTTATAAGTACTTAGCGTAAGAGAAAGTGAATCAATTATATTGGTTGTTATTATTGTGTAATTTATTTAAATTGAAAAAAATGTTTTAATAACAACAGATGGATTGCAGATTATATTTAAAGACTTCAATTTAATTTTTAATTGGAGTTTCTTGCCGGTTCTTCTCCATAGATACTGCTTTCCGATCCGATTCCGATAACGATCGGTGGTAAAAAAAAAAAATAAAAATATTGTAAAAAATATGTAACGATGATTCGAAAGTGCTTCTAAAAGAAATCTAATTGAATAAATAAATGTTTGAGATTGAGTTTGAATTAAAGATCGCATTTGCAGATATTATGTCCTATTTAATAAGGAATGATTAATACATAAATTTAACGTTCAAAATTACTGTTATAGAAAAAAAATCTGATAGTATGAGTAGTGTAACGAAACAAACATTAGCGAGCTAATCTGTATGTTTGTCTTTGTGACTTCGACTGGTTTCATAATTAAATTGAAATGTCTCTCTTAAATTGTATAGAAGTTGAACTCACAAAAAGTTACCAAAAACCTCCGCTTTCCAGTCTCAAATGCAGAGTATTTAGTAATAAAATTAGTTAAAAGCAAAACATTCGTTCATTTGTTAAATTAATCTCTGAAAATACGGACAGTGAGACTAGCCAACTTAGACCAAGATACGTTGAACCAAAATGAGACCTATCCATACTAATATAAATGCGAAAGTAACTCTGTCTGTCTGTTACTCAATCACGCCTAAACTACTCAACCAATTTGCATGAAATTTGGTATAGAGATATTTTGATACCCGAGAAAGGACATAGGCTACTTTTTATCCCGGGATATAGGATAGGTTTTATCCCGGAAATCCCACGGGAACGGGAACTATGCGGGTTTTTCTTTGACTGCGCGGGAAATGAATAATTAAAAAAAATCTCGCGTTTTGATGAGTTTTCGTGAGTAGTTTTAATTAATTTGCACAAGTATGGACTTATACTTTACATCTTTTTTATAAATAAATAATTAGGTATGTTCTTAATTCATTTTTGTACAGGATTTTCTGGTATTGTTCAAAATTAAGAAAAGTAGGATTCAATATTATAATAGTTTACTTATTTATTAAAATAAGTATAAGCACTTTTAATCGTCTAACGATACCTCAAGTAGGATACAAATCTCTTTAAATATACAATGAAAACATGAATAACTTAAGTAGTAACTGTAAGTACATATTTTTTAAATAAAATGTTTATGCATCTCTTACACTATAACTGATTACACCAAATGAGATCTTTCTCATCCAACTAAGCGAGCCTTCCTTCTGAGTTTTGATTCCATTTGCATGGACATTGTTCCAGTCTACAGATATTTGAATATTCGAATAAATATTCGCGGTGTCAACTAACATAACTAGTATTATTTTTACTAACGTACAATTAATTTCCAAACAGTTATATGGATTGCATTCTTTATGATATAACTAATTTATTGCCGCGTCATCACCCGCCTAAAAACAGCTGACGCTACTGTGTAAACGTGTATCTTCCTAAAAGTGAAAAAAACTGAATATTTAATAGATTTAAGAGAGAGATAGAGAGAGGTAATGCTATGCGATTATAAATGCGACGGGCAAACCACAGTCAAAACACAACAAAAAGATAATTTAGTTTCCAGTTGCCAATTTATAGATGTCGCTTTTTGCCTCATTCAATTAGTTCTTAGTTCCCCAATTTATTAGACACAAATATAGTTACGGAGGGTAGATTCACAAATGATAAGAAATTCGTCTCAGCAAGTTTGTTATCAGTACCACAGATAACATAATAATACTATTGTCTTGTTAATGAACTTTACAAATCCCTTTTACGATTTATAGTATCGGGTGGTGAAGTTTTGTGTTGAGATATTATCTTTACCTACTCTATTATTATAGAAACACTAGCGGTCCGCCCCGGCTTCGCCCGTGGTACATATGAAAAATAGATGTTGGCCGATTCTCAGACTTACCCGATATGCACAGAAAATTTCATGAGAATCGGTCCACCCGTTTCGGAGGAGTATGCAGACTAACATTGTGACACGAGAATTTTATATATAAGATAATAAGGGGGAAGTATTTGATTGTTTGTTATGTTTTATCTCAAAAATTTTACGATAAATTTAAGATTTTTTTAAGCTATTGCATA
>CAJQZN010025493.1:0-10557 GCA_907164685.1 Colias eurytheme | reverse complement strand
CGAAAAACGACGTAATCGCGGACGAAGTCGCGGGCAACAGCTAGTACCTTATACTTACTTAGTTTTTTACTGCGTAAAATTATAATCAGAGTCGAATCTAATCAAAATCTGTCGAGTTCCTCAATACAATAATTATTTTATTTGATAAAACTGAAGCCCTTTTAGTATTTATTCTTTCTGTTTTTATTGAAAGAAATATTTTAATAAAAACAATTGTACTCTAATAACAAATCGAAAAGATAGGCTCTAATCCTTATATATACTCTAAGCTCTAATCGATAACCTGTGCACCTAAATAGAAACTCAATTCAGTAAAGAAGGTAACTAGGTTCATTATATTTTTATAGGCAGCCTTATCGTGATGATCTGATTCAATCTATTTATTTAAACAAAGTCGTTTTATAGTTGAGCCAATTTAATAGGCAACATTTGACGTCTATCAATTTTATCTTCATAGGGTGGTAACCTGCTTAAAAACATCGATTAAAGCGAATTAATCGATACGGACTTGAAACAATTGTCAATCGAACTTGAAACACATGTCAATAATTTATGATGATTTTTATTCCCAAGTAACCAATGCATTCGATTCTAGATGTCAGATTTCGATTTTTAGAGTAACGTCTCTGGTATTTATAAAGAAAAAAGGTTTATTGACACAAAATTGTAGCGACGTCAGTTCTTTAAATAAGAAAATGTTTATTATGTTTAGAATGGTTTATCAGTAAAATCAAATCTTAAAATTAGTTGCATCGGTCATTATTATTATAAATATGTAATCGTAATTGAAAAAAGTTAAGCAAATGTGCAGTTCTAACAAAACGAAATATCATGTTATTCTATGTCGTCGTTACTAGGTTACGTTGTTGAATTTTGTTGAACTGTCAAATGTTGCCTATTAAAATGGCTCTACTATAGATATTTATCTAGATATGACTATATACTGACATAATATTATTGCAGAATGTTGATAAGGCCGGCATAGCGCTTACCTACTTCATAATCTTGTCGACGAGAACTTTGAACTTTTTGAACTTGTCAATTTTGCTAAAAGTAAATTCTGACTATTGGCCGGTTTACACGAACTTAATATCTACAGTGTGATATGTCCTTATTATAAGTGTAAGTAAATATTAAAGGAGAATATAAATCGATTCTATTTACTAAGCCACAAGTGACCCAACTGAGAATTTGTCGCTTGTTGATCGTTTAGACTTGAAAAGTTAGTTAGTGGCCTTCTACTCGCTCCTACGTGTAAAGATTACTACTCACTTGTTAAAATATATTGGAGCTTATTGTCATGACAAGCACTAAGCACTTAGTACTAGCCCCTTGCAAATCGATTATTAACCATGATTGATAATGTTATTGATCTCTTTTTTTTCTCGATTTTCCTTTTAAACAGAAAAGCTCTGCTTATACGTGGATATTCATTAAAGTTTTGCATATAAACTTGACTAACTCGTTTTCTATCGCAAAGTTGGTTATTGATTCACAGATTTAAATTACCATTTCTTTGCGATAAGTTCATGAGTCAAGACTAGATAATTTCAAGATAGAAATTCAGATCACTAGGACTTGTAGTAAGTTTTTGTCCAATGGATATTAGTTTGATAAAAAAAGCATAACGACATTAAAAGTCGTGACTTTATATTGAGTAAAATTTATTAGATAGTATGTTGTACGAATTGTTATCTTCTTTACAATGATTGTGATTAGATTTGTCATTTCGATAATGTGTGTAAATACATTTAAAGATACAATACAATATTTTTAGAAATATATACAATAATATCTAATTATTATTATAATAAATTGGTGCTAAATATTTATAAAAGGAAAATAACAAACCATTTCTTCCCTATTCTTTATTCTGTACTTATATTAGAGAATGTCGATATATTACAATGTTTGGGAAAAAAATAAAATGACTTTCAAGATATTTAGCTCTATATTAACTGCAGTAATAAAATCTCCTGCTTTACCATCTGCATTTTTGTAATAATTGTGCTATGCGTTACGTATAAGTACCTATATAATATTATTGAGATTAATTCTCAGTCTGATAAACTTTCTCAACAAACAAACTCGGCTGAATCTTAGGTTATACAATATAAATCATCTCACACGAACTCGAAAACATTATGTTAGTTGCGATAACTTGCAAAAGAATATACTTTAATATGTTATTTACACCGCCACTGAGTTTCTTAGGAATATTATCTTAAATGAGTACTTTTATCTCTATTTATAAATTCAGATTCACTGATCCCTAAATTATGTATATTCTATTGAAAGGGAAAGCGTTAAAAGGTTCAAAACACAATCCTAATCTAATATATGTAATATATCTAATATATATATATTCTAATATATCTAATCACTACATAGTATAAAACAAAGTCGCTTTCCCTGTCCCTATGTCCCTATGTCCCTTTGTGAAACTACGCAACGGATTTTGATGCGGTTTTTTTTAATAGATAGAGTGATTCAAAAGGAAGGTTTATATGTATAATAACATCCATTAAATAGTGGAGAAGTACTGTTATTTTTGAGGTTTCTAATGTGATGTCGTAAAAAATTACATTTTTTCCGCTCATTGCAAACGCAGGCTGAACTCTACGAGTTTTATCAAAATAATGTACTAATTATTATACACATTGAAAAGGTCTACAGAAAAGTCCGTGATGGTCTATGTCTATCTCTTATGAATAACCCACAATAACTTTTTTTTGTCATTTACTTTTTACGGCAAATAATGGCTAATTTTCGATGCGATTTTAACCAATACAGCATTAATCCTTAACCAATTAAATACCTTGAATACATTGTCCATTTAATATAGATCTATATGGCCCTTTACACCGTATGATATAAGTGAATATTTTCGAAGATATTACAGATTAAAAAATTGCGGGACGTAGCGTTTGCGGCGGTACCGGTCGGCCGCCCGGCTATATATTTTATACCCGTGCGAAGCCGGAGCGGGCTATGTTTTTAATTTTTATAAACAACGTTCACAGTTTTTCTGTAGTGTATTTAGTATCAGCATTGCGCCCGTGCGAAGCCGGGGCGGGTCGCTAGTATATAATATATTATAAAGAGCGAAAGTTTGTAAGGATGTATGGATGTATGGATGTTTGTTACGCTTTCACCTAAAAACTACTGAACCGATTTCAATGAAATTTAGCACACATATAGAGGGTAACTTGGATTAACACTTAGGATAGTTTTTATCCCGGAAATCCCACGGGAACGGGAACTATGCGGGTTTTCCTTTGCAAACGCAGGCGAAGCCGCGGGCGGAAATCTAGTAGGTTAAATAATAGTACATACATATATGTACACAAAAAATACTTTATTGAGTACCGGTACCATGCATGACACAATAGCAAAAAAATAATCGTCATAATTGGTTTACCATAAAAGCTATGATAACAGATATATATGTATATAAGAATTATTATTGACCAAACTTAATAAACACGCTCTTAAGGTATTGTATTGTCACCGAACTTTGATAAAATTAAAAAGTTTGAATTACTTAAATCTGTCTGTTTAAAGACTCAGAATCGAGTCCAAAGGAATCTGTTACAAAGAGAGATGGAGCTGATATAAGCGTTTAAAAATGATCGAGATTTTCTTGAGAAGTTTTCTACATGGTTGTGAATGTAAATCGCAGCCATATAAGCATTCCGGTACGATGAGAGCTGAGGGAGGCGAGAGGAGGAGGGAGTGTTCAGATTGATGCTCATTCGGCTCATAAATCCATCGGCTGTTCGACGAGCTGCGGACAGGCGCTGTCACGGGCGAGTCACGACCCGCGGGAGCGAGGGCTTCATTGCATCTTGAATAACATGTTGACTTCTTGATACTGTGATATGATTGTAGGTTGATGAAATAGTTATACTGTAAATGTGAAAAATTATTATTGTTTTCGTATGTAGTTAAATAGTTGTACGGATTTAAAATTTTTACAGAAAGAAAAGAAAATACATTTATTTATACAATTAATAGAAAAAGATTTCAAACAATTTAATAAAATTTTCATAAGTACAGTCAAAAAGAATAAGACATTTTTCTGAAAACTAGTTGTAGAGTACACAAGCGTGGAAAACTAGTCATAAATGTTAATGTGAAATATTAATCGAGATAACTGTTAGTTAATTAAAAACTTAATCCTATCCTTACTCACTCCTCACCGCAACTTTTGGCTTCCAAAAGATAGAGCTAGAAATAAGTTTCATTAAGTTACACATTTTGCTTCATATTATGTAAAATTAATTATGATATTGTGGTTTAGTTTTAAACTGAAATAGAAGCCTCACGTTGCAGTTGTTTTCAATTTATTCTTATACAAATCATTTAAGCTTACAATAATTCTATATTTTATACTTAGTAGATATCATAATTTTAAAATATGAATTAAAACAACTTATAAAGAAATGAAAACAAACATTATAATATAACTCTTAGACATTAAAGTAAATAAACCTATTCATATTAGACTTAATATCAAGTTACACATGTTCAAGCTATACCTACTCGTACTTCATTATTTAACTTGTACAATGGACTACGAGTATTTACTCTGAAGAAACTTGGTAAAGTAGTTCCGATTTGACCTAACAAAGTCATCGGGCAATAAAACTTGCAAACTGAACCGTTGTGATGAATGTGCCGCTTTGCCCCGGTCTCCCTACATTTGTGCAATCGCTGCTACGAGTCGACCATTGAGTTGTGTGTGGATAGTTAGTAGAGATAGTTATGTAGAGATTTAATGGTCGATTAACTCGTAAATTATTATATTATACGAGTGTATAAGTACGATATTTATAAAAAAACAGTCGTTCTAAATTAATAGACGTATCTTTCGTAACATTAAACAACTTAAAAGCATCACAATATATTATAAATATTGCAGATCTAAAAACACAACGGCTTTTATTTATTTTATTTTCTTTATTGGAAAACATACAGAGACAAAGACAGAGATATATAAAACAAAAAAAAATCTTATTAACTAAAGATACATGAAAATGCCTCCTTATAGTGTTTTCACTGGGAACATAATATGTTATTATTTTTGCCAACACTCAGCAGTAAGAAACAACTGCTACAACAACAAATTTTTAACACAGTTGAATTGCGATTATATTATGCAAATAATCTTTAATCCTAATATAATCTGAATACATTTATTGTGTACATAATATGTAGATTATGAAGCTCGCTTGTCGAGTATCAGATAATTGTGTAAACGATGCCGAATGTATTTGCAGTGCGAGTGCTAACTGCTCGCTCTGATGTGTATCAAGTTCATGGACCATAATTGCTTTTGATGCTCTCGGGTTCACGAGTGTATTTGCGATATTTAGTGAATGTAATTATATTTACTTGTCTAAGACGGCTCTAATAAGTGTAACTTCGAAATTCGCGTTTTGTAAACGCGCTTTACGAATTAAACTTATCCATAAGAATGTTTGAAGATATTTTATGTGGTATTTTCTTGTTTGATTTTACGTTTATTTGTATTTGGAAATTAAAGACTTTAATAGATTTTAAATGCAACGATGCTTTGTATATTAGTGTATTTATATTGTATGTGTTGAATTAAATACATAAATCCATAATCACATAAACGATTAAAACCAGCTTTACCTCTCATATACACTGAGAAAATTTTGCTTTAGCAAAGTACCAATTTAGCTCGGTTAAAAATTATTCTGCTGCATTCAATCAAGACATATTTAAAATGTGCATTAAAGCTTTGCTAGTATTATACAAGCAAGTATTGCTAAATATTCTTAGCTATTATTAAAAAAGTACTTATTTATTTCAAAACTAGCTGTTGCCCGCGACTTCGTCCGCGATTACGTCGTTTTTCGTCATTCGTCGTTTAAAAAAAATACGTGACACTTTATTTTTGAATGTTCTTAATTGTCTCTTATAAAAATAAACTACATTAAAATTGAATACTCTGATAAGAAAATCTTAAAATCGGAGGACATCGAAAATCTGAGGAAAACATGAATTTGATTTAAATTCTACATTACTTAGTAATTCAAATAATAATCTAAATTAAATGTAGATTAACAGTTTGAGCGCATCATTATATAATATGTACCTAAGTATTAAATTACGTTAGTTTACATAGTAATTTTACTAAAAACACGATGACTTTCTTTCGCGCTCGGTACAACAAACTAAGCATGTTTGTGGTACGTGGCCCGCATCACTTGACCCCCCGCGAGTTCCCCTCCGTTACTATGCGAAAATACATTCGTCGCCCTACTGTAGGAAAAATTGTAATATTTTAAATTCGAGAAATATTGATTTCTTGTATTCGACTATTCGTTGTAGTCGAATACAAAATATATTTGAAGAAACTTAGGTTGGCCTTCAGGCAAAAGGGATCCTATCAAATGATAAACTTGACCTTGTATCTTAAAAGTAAGCATGAAAGGATCCTCTGATAATTGTTGAGCACCAAAGGATCATTTAAAACGCACTACTATAAGAGCGAATATTGTCTAAGAACTGTTTAGATTGCACATGTTCCTCTAAAAGTAGTGATTTCAAAGGTTCTGGTGTATCTTCAAACGAAAGCCGACTCCTTACTCCTCTTTAAAGCATTACAAAAAGAACATACTACGTTAATATCGCCTATACAGAAGATGATCTGTAATCAATTGTGAGGTTATAAGCAAACCCACTTTTATATTTGTCGGACCACACCACCGAATTCGTAGATTGATCTTCTATGTTTACCTCTTAAGTCATTAAGACTGTCGAAATCTGTCTACAGTAAGACGGGCCTCTCGCTATTCGTCCGTTTCAAGAGACCAAATAGTTTCAATTCTTAATCTTTCATTAAACAAACTTATTAATCGTACTTGTCTCAAATAATCTTGTCTCAAATAATGGTAATATTCGCGTCCCTACTCTAGTCATTGCTTATGCTCATGTTCATCTTCAAGAGATCGAATAATATTATGGTGCACCCTATCATTTGTCAATCGGTCTTCATATTGAATAAAAGTTTCAGATTATCGAGATAAAATATTATGCCATTTGCGATCAGCTGTGAGACGTTATACCCTCTCAGTGAAGGTTTCGGTCTCACAGGATAGTACATGCCGTTCGCGGTCAGCTGTGAGCCGCAATTCTCGTTGTGAAGCGGTTTCAGGTTCTCGGCATAACACAATATGTTGTTTTCGGTCAATAGTAAGCCTCTTACCTCTAACGATCCTTGAGAACTCTTATTTCTCATTTTCTTAGCTTTGCTCGAATTTCGATATAAAGATTTTTTAGGTGGCACTGATGCGAGTAAATAAAAATTAAGTTAAAACGGACTGAGAGTGTTATAATCATCAATCATCATCATCATCAATACATATAATAAAATTGTGGAAAAGCGATGTCTGTACAATGAAAATATGTAGAAAAAAATTAGCAGGTGTTATTATTAAATCGATCTTGAACCCAAAACTGTAGTTAAAATTTTTTTTGTCTGTTTGTCTGTATGTTTGTGCACGCTAATCTCAGAAACGGCTTATCCGATTTAGATGCGGTTTTCACTAATGTATTGTGGTAATCTTCATTTAACAGTTAGTGTTTATTTCATGTCAATCGGTTCATAAATAAAAAAGTTATGACAATTTATAAGTAATCACGGCGAACATTTGCTAAGGCATTCTATTGTACACTGTACAGTGTACGATAAAACGTAATTTATCTGTTATACGCTACAGTTATTCCTTTACATGTCCAGATGATCATATCAAAATTCCCCAAGGGTTTGGGGGTAAGCTGAGGTAGTAGGGGGGGCGGGGTCAAATTAACATTATGGTTACTTCTAATAGGTAAATTTTCCACACAAAATGTCCTATTATGTCGTATTATATTTTTAACCCCCGACGCAAAAAGACGGGTGTTATGTGTTTGACTGCTATGTATTTCTGTGTGTGTGTGTGTGTCTGTCTATGGCACCGTAGCTGGCTAACAGGTAAACCGAATTAGATGCGGCTTTTTTTTGTTAGGCAGCATATTTTCCGACGCTGGTTCTTAGATAAATTGTATCGAAATCGGTTCATCCACTTATTATACCTACATAGGGGTAAAAGTGGGAATGAAAAAAATGATATAATAATTTATTTTTAAAGATCGTTGGGAAGTTTATGAAATTATTTATTCCTTTTTCTATACACTTTTCTTCGTCTAAACGGTTAAGTTACGTGCTCCCTCTCTCTCTCTTCAGCCTTTAGTTACGTGCGTGAGACAGGAAACATCTAATTTGGATTTGTTGCTGGATTTGATAAAAATTGAGTATCGATTAAGCTGATCAGTGGCTACACCATACATTATTAAAAACATCCATTTAAGAAAGGAAGGAAATAGAATTTGCTCCTCTCCCCCCCTGGTTCCTAAAAAATAATATGACATAATTTAAAAGAAATTTTACGTAGAATTAGTTATATAGGCATTTCGTTTTTGATTTTCGATATTATATATACTAATCATAATTTTTAATTACAATATTATGTAGTAACTATTTGGTATAGGTTAGGCATTTCATTTCTTGATTTTCTTTAATAAGTTGGTACGTAAGTTTTTTAGCTCAGTTTAGTAAGAAATTTTAATAACAATTCTTTTAATTATTTATGGTAGTACGTATTTACTCAATAATTGTATGTTAAGTAGTAATTCAGCATGGGCGTAGCCACGGTGGGGCTGGGTGGGGCGCTTACCCTGGCTTTGATCTGGTAGGTACCAATTGTGAAGGGGAATGGGCGTGGGCGTTGGCGTGGGCCTGGGAGTGGGCGTGGGAGTGGAAGCATGAAAATAAAAAAAAATTATTGTTGCCCCACCCTGAGCCCATGGTCATAGGTCCCATAGTCACTTTTCCACGCGGACGAAGTCGCGGGCACAGCTAGTAGACAAATATAATCAGAAAGCTTTGAACTCCTAAGCTCAACCATAAAAGATAGACATTAATTATGATGTCGGGAGATATTTTTTATATAATATGGAGAACATTTCTTTCATACTAATAATTGTACCAAGTTTCGTTTAAATCCGTCGAGTAGTTTTAATTTCTATAACGGTTATACAGACAGACAGACGGACAAAAATTTTTGGCGTCAGTGTCGATCCCTAATCACCTCGTGATAGTTATTTAGGAAATATATTTCATGTACAGATTTAATATAAGTATTATTCATATAATTAGATGCCAATTTCCATGTAACGTTAAATTCGACTATACAATAACTAATAACAGACAACGCAGGTTACTCTCGTTTCCGTAAGTTGAGGCGGCTACATATTCGGTCCTCATAACTTCACTTTTTGTGAACGAAACGACAGCGCGGTTTAATTCGATGCCAACACCATCAAAAAAAGGAAATATTTTTAATTGTGAAAAAATATTATGATTTACACTATAAATACTATTTTAACATTAACACAAAATATAAGACTGTGAGTGTGTAAAAATAAATCCAGCTAGTTTCACATCAAACTTATGTTTTTAATTAGGTATACGACATGAAAATATATTAATTACCAAGCAATAATCATACAGGTAAATACTGAACAAAAGTATTAACAGTCAAAGTATATTTTTACTTACAACATGTAAATGATGAAGGAATAATAATTATCAACGAACTAACCTTTTTGTATTATTGTTTATAAATATAAATTCATAAACAATAAATTTATAAAGAATAGAAAAAATTCGACCACTAAAGAATGCTGGTTCGAGTCCCGCCTCGTTATCGAATTTTTAAAACACGAAGATTTTTAAAAATGTAACCAATGAACACAATTAATATTAGATTAACTGTAATGGTGTCTAGTTTGACTTAAAATAATAAACATCTACCCTCACTTTTAAAAATGTAGTATATTCACACGAATAATTATAAGCGCACCTTATAGGGAAGGGAAGATATGGGTTAAAGAGTTAAATAAATAACATAACATAATTATATTTAAATTATTAATTTTTAACATTGTGTTCAGTAGTGTTAACATGTAAATTGATTTGATTTTTACGAAATCTCATAGATGGCGCTGTTTCAAATTTGTATACTAATAAATTCATTAAACTGATTCTCTGCCCAAATTACGTAAATGACATAGTTTTTATTGTGTAAAGCTAGATAATAGCATGGCTTACCCGAAACCAACATTTAAACATGAGTCTTTAGATTGTACGCTGTCGTAATACACGGAATACGTAAGAAAAAAAAAAGGTTCACAGCTCCTCCCCCGGAGGTGATAGCATGATAATATGTTTAAAAAAGCCTCACCCGACCTGTTAGTAATATTCATGCAAAATTTGAAGTCAATCTATGCAGTACTTTTCGAGATTAGCCTGGACAAACATACAGACAAACAGACAAACAGACAAACAGACAAACAGACAAAAATTCTAAAAACTATGTTTTTGGCTTCTATATCGATTATAGATCATGGATTATGTATTCTTTTAAAAAAATATTCAATGTACAGTTTTGACTTTCCTACGATTTTATTATATGTATAGAT
>CAJQZN010025486.1:0-10776 GCA_907164685.1 Colias eurytheme | reverse complement strand
TGTGACTCTATCATGTTAATTTAAACTTTAAACACTTGTTTTGGATAAAAAAATATACTTATACGTATAGGTATAGAGGGAATCACGTATCTACATAGGTTACTTTTCATTGCGAAATCTAGATGTACCCTTATTTATATTATGTAGATACCAATGTCAAGCCTATTAGACTACAGGCGCATGTTGAAAAAGTTATGGGTCATTTGAACCACCAGGTGACCTATCTAGAACGACATAAGAGCATAAAATAATAAGATTCAGCACTATGCCGTCACTTGTAAGCTGTCCAACTGAGTGCAGATGAAAATTCGAAAGTACAGGTAGAGATTTTTTCCCCTTGTCTCCATGATTTTTGTACGGCATTGCGGAATAATGGATTAAAAGCAGTATAGAAATAGTATGACACAGATGCCGTACGTCTATATGTCATTTCTTATTTATTTTCATGACGGAACTAAACTATGAATTATTTTATGTGGTAAGTAAATAAATTAAGTAAATTTACTGTGTCTCAAGATCTAGTCAATTATTTTAAGTATAGTAAATGGATCAAAGTTGAAAAACTTATGTGCTCTTTACGCAGTTTACATTTGAAAAAAGTAGCGTGTTAAAAATAGTTACTTGCTGAAGCAATCTACAATAATGACAGCTCATTTACCACCGATTACACATGCTTGCCTACAAACACACGAACTAACAAATTGTTACTAACTATGCGGTTTCACTCTTTAGTTTCTTTATCTATATTAAAAAGGTAGATAAATAAGGTGAAAGAAAACAACCAAAATACGGGAGAAATTTTATTTACTTACAAAACAAATTTGTACATAAAACATAATATTAGTTCATAGTTTGAGTCTTAACAGATATATTATAATTTATAACATTAGCGGTTTCAGTGAAATGGGTACAACAAAATTAAAACATCCGATTTTATTGAATTTCGACAATTTACTATTAAAACCGTCTACAATGTACTAATGGCATTTACCTACAAACTACATAACAATTATAACTATATACAATTAAAATCTCATTTATCACATCATCCATTCAAAAATATACCTTAAGAACTACCTATAACGTCACACACGTGACATTTTTCGTCGTAATTTTATATAAGACACCATTTTTTTTACTACAATAAACGCCAGTTCAAATGTTTTATTTTAGATCTATTTATTGGATACTAAATTAACGTAACTTTGATTATACACTGCCTAGATAGAGCCTTAAACATCCCAACTTGGAGAGTTAATCAGCCGGAAGTTGGCTTATACTATTTTAGTTCTTTATTTAGACAGACAAAATCAAAGCTGTTAATTTAACAATTCAATTAGTACACAATAATCTGCTAAATTCATTAATAAAATTGTCCAGAAACAGAAAATACAAAACAAAAATCTAAAAATTTAGTGTCGTGGAAGTCTTACAAACTATTTGGTTACTAATTTGTTACATCAGAATTTAATTAACTTTACATAAATTTCGTTTAAATAGTAACTGTTTGGAGGTAGTTTGAAATAAATGGGTCCAATATTATAAACACGGTTCGAGAGATCGCAACTTCATATAAACATCCGCACACACGATTCAACACTTTATGGCTAATTGAATATGGTATAATTCATATCGACGGCAATAATTTATCATTAGACACCTTAATACTATCAATTGCATTATTGTACTGTTTGTCTAAACTAATACTATGTAAGAACTAATTACAAGCAACAACACGGTAATCGTTTATACCTTAAGTCGTTATTAAGAACATGATATTTTTATTCCCTTAAACATAATACATAATTTACGGAAGAAAGACGAGTGAAGTTATACATTTATAAAAAATTTAAGAGCAACGGTTCGTTATTTCCTAATTTGATTTTAGACAGCAAAACACGAACCGGAAAAATAAAATAATGGAATGTAAAATATCAATACGTAATTTCATTAAAAAATATAAGAGAGTCAAATGTAAAAAAATAATAAGGTTCGATTTGTAAAATCCATTAAATCGTCCGCCTCAACACAAATTCGTTGATCGACCATCAACATATACATTGCATTCGATCGCACCAGGCAAATATCACAGACGCAGCTATGAGAGCGGACATCATTTCACAGTCTACGTAAACGGCGCATATTTCACAGCGAACGCGGTCCAATCGCGACAATTGGCACTATCGTAAGTCGATCTAACAATATAAATATATAATAATACTGTGATGTTATCGCGAGAGACGCTAAGGATCGAAATTCTCGTTAAAACTTTGGTATACAAATACTATTCGGGCTGATCTTTCCGACGTATAATTTCATTTAAAGTGAATCGATCAGTCGGGGTGTAGCGATATCCTGTGGACTATTAGTGTCGGTTTACGTGCCGGCTGGGGGCACATTGTTGCCGTACTGCAGACCGAACATGGAGAGGATGACGAAGGCGAGGCCGAGGAACACGGAGCCGAGCAGGTCGCCGCACGCCGTGAGGTACGGGATCGCCGCGTTGTCCGGGTCCTTCTTGCGCTTCCACATGAAGTGGATCAGGATGTACGCCAGGTACAGGAGTACCATTACCTGCAAGAAGATAATAAATTAGATCTCGGTAATTATTACGTAGTCGCTTTCCACTGTCCGTGGCGTGAAGATATTTAAAACTACGCAACGGATTTTGATGCGATTTTTTTAATAGATACAATTGATTCTCGAGCAAGGTTTTAGTATTTAGACAGACAAGCCACGGCTGGTAAGCTAATGTACTAAAACTGATTTCATGTAAACAGTTCCGTATTAAAAATAGTTGTAATCAAGACTATCCATATAAATATTTCACCGAGCTTCAAGTTAGGTTTGCGTAATTAGTTTCGCTTTTCATAATAAAAAGATTGAATTGAGCAATCGTGAAAATTAAAATTGTTATTTTCGTATTATTTCCAATAAATATGGAAAATAATCACACAAATCATGCTTTAAGGAAGTGTAAAGATACATGATTAACAGCGCTTATCAAAAGTAATTATTTTGTAAACGAATTTAAATTAAATGCTATCACTCCATACTATCACCATTTTAATTAGGGTTTATCAATGTGTCACAAAAGTATTCACAAAATTGAAAAACAATATAATTCACAGTTTGATGCGATTTGATAATATTAAAACGAAGTAAGTTTTTTTCTACCTACCTATTTTTAATGAATTTTCAACATGTTACGAAATTAATGTGTGTATTACTTTATCCAAATATGTTTCAAATTTATTTGCTAAACTAGCTTTTCGCCCGCAGCTTCGCCCGCAAAGTTCCCGTTCTCGTTGGATTTTCGGGATAAAATCAATCTTCCAAGTTAGACATAGAGGGTCTATGTGTGTGCCAAATTTCATGATCAAAATCAGCCAAGCAATTTTTGCGTGAAAGAGTTACAATCAAACAAACATGAAAACTTTCGCATTTATAATACATATTAGTAGGACGACCATTATACCACTTATATTATCAATACTAGTGGTCCGCCCCGGTCTCGCCCGTGGTACCTACATGTTTAAACTATCCTATCTCTCAAGTTGGATCGAACTGCACATGGTGTGCGAATTTTATTATAATCGGTTAAGTGGTTTAGGAGTCCATTGAGGACAAAAATTGTGACACGAGATTTATACATATATCTCAATACTATTATAAAGGCGAAAGTTTGTAAGGATGTATGGATGTATGGATGTTTGTTACTCTTTCACGTAAAAACTACTGAACCGATTACAATGAAATTTAGCACACATATAGAGGGTAACTTGGATTAACACATAGGATAGTTTTTATCCCGGAAATCCCACGGGAACGGGAACTATGCGGGTTTTCCTTTGCAAACGCGGGCGAAGCCGCGGGCGGAAATCTAGTTATATCAATATTAGTATCAACTAGATCAAATATAAATGATATTCACCTGTATGACACTACACGCCACGTAGGTGACCCCAAAGGAGACCTGCACGGAGACGAACCCCTGGTACACGAAGTCGGCGACGATCATGAACACGATCTGCCCGCACACAGCCAGCGCTAACAACATGCGCGCTACCTTCGCCGCGGGAGCTGGAAATTAGATAATTGTTGATATTAGCAATAAGTTTGAACATAATAATACCATTAAAACCACTGATTTATAGTTTAACAGACAATGGCAGATACATTTTGTCTCCTTGAAATATCAAACGATGCTAGACACTATTAAAATGTTTGGTGACAATATGATATACAAAGAATTGGCTTTAATTTGTTTTATTCCACATAATACTGTTTAAATAAAAGCAGTGGTTACTACGCTTTATAATTGAAAAGTAAATGATAGATACGTTTTAAGTGGAGCATTGACTCCTAGAATATCAAATGATACTAGACAATATTAAAAGGTTTAGTGCTAACAGGATATAAAAAGTGTTATCTTTTGTTTTATACCATAAATATAGTTACATAGAATACTGATTGGGAATTGTTTCAATGTCCTCGTCTATATTTTTTGGAACTAGTGTAGGTACTTTTAGCCTCCATAAAACTGCCACATTCATCTGTTCCCTTTACGTTACAAGTGTGTATTACACCTTGTACAGTAAGATTCAAACTTAATGGCGGCTCGAAATAACCGCCATTAAGTTTGAATCGAACTGTAATCGATGTTATTTTACTAACTGTGATGTCTGTTGCTGAATCTTAAAATGAAAGAAATAAACAACTACTGACTGCCGTAGAAGAGCGTCCGCCAGGGCCACTCGATGATGCGCGTGCGCTCGGGCAGCACGCCGGGGATGGCGGTCTGGTGCAGCTGCGTGGCGAGCCGCGACGACTGCACGCACACCAGGTTGCCGCCGATGCCGTTCACGATCGGCTGGAACACCTCGTAGCCCGGGTACCGGTCCACCGCCTGGTCCAGCACTATGCCTCCGATGCTGGAAAGAGAGACAAGTTTTACAATTCGGTACGAAAATACGTAAAATAGACGTAATATTGTCAGAAAATGCGTAAGTCAGATGCAATAGATTGTCAAATCTTTGAAATGAATGTAGAAGGAAGGAAGGAAGAAAGATGGAAATAGGTATAGAATAGAATAGAATATAGAAAGGCACTTGAATACAACAAAACAAGAAGGAAATAATATCATCTTCCTAGATGTTTACTTGCACGTTAAAGAAAGAAATTAAAGAAATAGAAGTAGAATAGAAGACAGAACACTTAATTATCACAAAATAAGAAGAAAATAATCACATCTAGGTAGTCTAATCTATTAACTAATAAATATCAAAAGATAAGAAAGGAAAAAAGTATATTCAATTCAAGAAATCTCTATTAAAATTATTATTAATTATTATTAATTAAACAAATAGAAACGGTGGGCAAAAACTGGATGAAAATTTCACAGGATAGGATTACATGGAAGAGGAGAGAGGAGGCTTTTACCCAATAAGGGGTCCGTGGAAATAAGAAAAATAAAACTAACATTAGATACTAAAATAGATTAAGTTAAACTAACAACTAACAAAACATTTGAAATGTAAATTTTGATTTTTTCACGGAATAAATGAGCTTTATTATTATTATGTTTCTCTGTTCCATAATACTCGGGTACCACCAGAAGGACGGTACCCGGATCTTTGGAAGGCTTACGTGGGGACACGGATCCAACACGCAGAGGCCCTTTCGAGAATTTTAATGTGTTGTGGGACACCAGCCGCAGCCTGCCCATGACTGCACTATAGAGATACAGCCCTAGGCAGTCCGCGGCCGATGTAGGACTATTGCAAGATAAGGGAATAAAATAAACTGGGCTATGGAATGGGATGTT
Organism: Colias eurytheme; assembly: GCA_907164685.1. Classification (NCBI taxonomy): domain Eukaryota; kingdom Metazoa; phylum Arthropoda; class Insecta; order Lepidoptera; family Pieridae; genus Colias; species Colias eurytheme. Next base: position 4,949 of record CAJQZN010025486.1, on the reverse strand, counting down.
AATGGACCGGAATTAAGGACTATGGAAGACTATAGCACCTGCCTTTCTACTAAGATATAGCAAAAAATTGTTGGCAGGTGGTGACTCGCCCTCTCACTGTATGGGCCCCCGAAATAAGTCGCTGCAATAGTGCGACAAGGGGGCAACATATTGTGAGCAGCTAAGGGTGGAGAGGCGTCCCTGGACTTTAAACTACGATCACGCGCTCCCTGAGGGTCCAGCATCACGTGCCCACTCGCCACTTACGATTCGCATCCACCCTTCGAGCTAAAAGCTCTCGCGACTCCACTCTGGCCGGCCGCTTAAGGCAAGCCAGAGGTGGGGGTCCTGTCCTCGTCAGGCTTCACTCCGACCGGCCGGTGAAGGCGAGCCGGAGATGAAGACAGGGGCCTCCCCCGGGAGCACTCGGTTCCCGCGGGGTCGCTACTCCCCGACACCCCGCCACAAGGTGTCCTGCGGGTTGACTGATTGCACGGGTGGAATATCTATTGTCACGTAGACAATAGATATTCCAACCGTGGGCGATGGGGTCGTCACATCCCTACGCCCTTATTATTATTATTATTAATTAAACAACTAACCCGCTAATAAACAGCGATTATTATTAATTAAACAACTAACCCGCTAATAAACAGCGCCGAGATGACCGGCGTCCAGCCCGTGGTGAGCACCTTCTTTGTGTACTTGTTCCTCCAAACAATGAACACCCAGATGGGCAGCAGGCAGTAGTACACGCACAGTAGCGCGATCGGCTGCCAGAGAGAAGTTTCTGGAAAATATATCAAATTAATTATGCTTTATGACCAGCCGTTTGCTTCACTGACTGATAATATAGCCTGTGCTGCTAAGTATATATATGTAATAATAAATGCTAAAGTAATTTTTAAAATCAATCGAATAGTTTATGAATTAAATTATTTCGTAATAAATATGCGATCTTTCTTTAAACCTTTGATTGCGTTGATCACCTTTACGTAATAATTGCATTATAATAGTATTAAAAAGAGAGAGTTAGATTTACTATAAGAATTCCTAATTCATTTAACTTAAACGTGCACTTCTTCATTTTTATGAAGGATTATTTCAATTGTCTTTTTATTTCTTTACAATACTTTTAAACACTTATTTTTATATCGATTAAAGCATCAAAATGTATCTAATCGAAGTCTAAAAGATAGGATTGCACGAATATGACAAATTTTTAATGACTCATTAATCGGATTGTCTTTTTTAATATTATAATCACGGATCAGACATCTGTTCCAAATTATCAATTGAAACTTATCAACATTCCTAGAAATGAGTCGTTAATTAAAAAATAAAAAGTCACGTAAATGTTAAGCCTCTTATAATAAGTGTAGATAAACAAATTAAACGCTTCATTGATATCAAATAGCATTGTATTGTCACCAATCCTTGATAAGTTGAATTAAAACGGTCCGTTTAAAGTGGATCAAAACCGAGTCTGTAGGAGTCGATACAAACAAACATACAAGCACACAAAAATACAGGTGAAGATAATATATTTTTAACTTACGCAGTTATTTTTATGTTTATTCTTTTCCTAGCTTCTCCTTAGTTTTAAATTTTTCTATTGTATTTTTTGTATGTGTAAGGGTGCATTGGAAATAAATGTTTTTTCTTTCTTATAAAGTTATAACTTACTTATTTGCTCAAACATATACTGCGCGGTGACGGCAAGCACAGAGTTGCTGACGATGTCACCGATGGAGGCCGCTAGAGGCGTCGCCACGTTGTCCGGGTTCACTTTGAACTTCTGCGATCCGAATATCACCATTACCATCACGAAATCTGAAATAGAAAATCAAAATTTAATGTTTTAATAATTTTTTAGATAATAATCAGTTATCAGACCCTCTTTCACGAATCGCTGATAATGTCCCTGATATTCAACACTTTTTGACGTTTATTTTCATAAATATTATGTCGTTTTTACTGACCCTGGAGCAGTGCAGTGGCAGTTGTCAATTATTTTTTTTTCATTGACAACCGAAAAATTTATTTTGTAATTTACAAGAAATCTTATGCCACTTTTTAAGAAAAAATCCATCATAACAAACAATGCTTAAAAAACAACGCATTTATAATAGACGTAACAAATTATGAAGCTACTAAACTCACCAAGCACAAAACACGTGGTGGTAGCGGTGAAGATGGCGGACGAGATGAGCAGCAGCACATAGTTCCCGTTGAACGCGCGGTCCGTGATCGAGTTGACCACTATCGCGAACATCGAGACCACTGTGGCGGCGACTATCGCTTGCACCTGAAAACAAATACATGATAAATAAAGGTTTGAAGAGTAGGCCAGGTAAGGATGAAGTCACATGCGGTCAGGATATTATTGAGCACGAAATTATGTAATTTTATCTTAGCACTAGCTGCTCCGCGCGATTTCACCCCCGTAGCTCCACTCCTGTTGGCCGTAGCGTGAAGTTAAATAGCCTATAACCTTCCTCGATAAATGGGCTATCTAACACCGAAACAATTTTTCAAATCGGACCAGTATAGATTAGCGCGTTCAAACAAACAAACAAACTCTTCAGCTTTATAATCTTATATATAAAATTCTCGTGTCACAATGTTAGTCTGCATACTCCTCCGAAACGGGTGGACCGATTCTCATGAAATTTTCTGTGCATATCGGGTAAGTCTGAGAATCGGCCAACATCTATTTTTCATATGTACCACGGGCGAAGCCGCGGCGGACCGCTAGTATTAGTATAGATATAAGACTAGAATACTATTTATAAGTAGGTAGAGCAAATATAGAGTTGATGCTCAACACATATCAAGATTATAGGATTTTGGTCTTTCTAAAAATTTATAGAATCATCATTGTAAACAATCATTAGTATAGATACATCGTAAAATGGAATTCCGAATTAAATAATTAATGCCTTATATCAAACCAACACAAGTTCGAAAAAATACAGTTCTTAAGAACCTTTTTGGTCAATAATTAGCATTTCCTATAACCTTAATACGAAGGTAAAACATTGTTACCTGAACTAATGATATATTCCCGACGACCATGGAGATGACTTCCCGCGGCGACTCCATGTTGCCAAGGTTCGCCTGCGTCGACAGCCGCGATGCGAGACACATGTCCAAATTACCTGGTAAACAAGAAAATTATATTGTAGATATAATAAGTAAATAAAAAAGAGCGTGTGTGCCGAGAACACATGTCAGAAGTGAAACTTATTTGACAAGATTCAAAGATACCAAAATTGTCACCGCGACTTTGAAATTTTACTCTCAACGGCTCCGTAATTATCAAGATTTAAAAAATAATGCTTCAGTGCCGAAATTATTGGTTGAAAATTGTACCTTTTTTATTGTGTCATCCAGATACATGAACATAAGTCCCCGTAAAAGATAAGTAATGACTTTATTACTTATATACATATATTACACTATTTTTTTTTAATAGTTATAGTTAACTAATGTTTTGAGTGGGTTATTTCATATTTGTTACACTTTTAGGTAGTTATGTGAATTTGATGATATGTTAATTATTTTTTAAATGTGTCTGGCTAGATGTAAGAACCATGAAAGCTGTCCGGCTCTTAAGGTAACATCTTTTTATAGGTCCCCAAGTAACATATATAAAATTTAGCTTTTAAACTATAATGAAAGTTAGGTACAATTTTATACACCTTTACTACCTGTTTCCTGCCAAAGTAAACACAACCCAGACTTGATAATCGCTAGTCGTTCTTATCTGTATGGGAGACATAAACAGAGAAACTTTCAACTTTCCTAAAGAAAGGAATGTCTGGCCGTCGTGGGCTCTTGATCTAAGATTTTTTTAAAGTTTTAAAGTCCATGTAGAATTATTAAATATTATTGTAACCTATCCATCAGGCTATTAATTGCAATTTTAAATAGCATCACTTATATTACAAAAACTTAATCTCGTTTTTGTTTATAAAATAAGAGTGTAGATCACTTATGTTTATATATCGGCTTCGTTACAAAAAGGATCAAATTATTTAAACATCTCATATAGCTTCTATAGCAACCGTCTGTATTTATGTAAGTATCAGGTAATGGTTTATACGCTTAGTGCCAAAATTATCATCATTGATGTCTGAGTGAATAGCATGTAGGTTACTTGTAACCTTATTTGAAACGAAGTTACTAAACTCAAACTCCAAAAAATGTTATTTGTGTAAACTTTTCCAATTTACATAAATAAAACGTTTTTGAGTAGTCATTTTTAATTGCATTTTTCCGAACCTCAAAAGGAAAAAAGGAACTCTTATAGGATCACTTCGTTGTCCGCCTGTCCGTCTGTCTGTCTATTGCACGCCTCATAAGCGAAGCGTTGAGGTGGGTACTACTGTCACTTCGCGCAAAACATCTGATTTTTCAAACTTAAAATGTCTTTATGTATCATACATTGCACTTGTAAGATAATACATACACACACATATTAAGAAAAAACACTATTTTTAACATTCATGATATTTTTGATGGCATTTTTGTTATTTAATTTAGTTAAAAAACAGTTTAAAAAAGTTCTGTCTTGGACGTCCGTGTGTCTGTATGTGCGGAGGATTTTCTTGTTAACACGATAGCGACCGAAATACTTTACTAATCGAGTCTTTTTTTTTCTCTTACGCTTGAGTATGCTCAGGAATAGAACCCTTTCATTTTTCAGGGTCTGATTCGATGTGGTTTAATTGTTATTAAATAAACAAAAATAATAATTAATAAATAATTATTAAAAAAAAATTATGAGGCGTGCACTTTTGTATTTTCCAAATTATTTAAAACTACAATTGATAATCCAGTCTGTAGGTATTTATGCTCTACAAAAGGTGGCGTAGAAAATGTTTTGAAACGATATTGTTTAGGTATGAAAGGTTAATCAAAATCCAAGTTTTCGACCTTGACGGACCCAGGCGCTAGCCGCCATC
>CAJQZN010025469.1:0-13569 GCA_907164685.1 Colias eurytheme | reverse complement strand
TACCTCTCAGCTTCCGTTCATCACTACTTTTTGGTACACCCTGTATATAAAAATGAATCGCAAAATGTGTTGGTAAGCGCATAACTCGAGAACGGCTGAACCGATTTCGATAATTCTTTTTTTATTATATTCCTTGAAGTACGAGGATGGTTTTTATGTAGAGAAAACGTAAATATGTACCACGGGCGAAGCCGGGGCGGACCGCTAGTATATTATAATAATATGCCAAAGAATTTATTTTATTTATGTATTTATTTTAAGAAAGCTCTACATAAACTACCAAATTACAAACTTATCTGTTTTATATTAAAATTTAATTTAAAAGCATTCAATAAAATCTATAAATATATCTACCAATATTTAATTTTATTTCGTAACTAGATTTCCGCCCGCGGCTTCGCCCGCGTTTTCAAAGGAAAACACGCATAGTTCCCGTTCCCGTGGGATTTCCGGGATAAAACCTATCCTATGTGTTAATCCAAGTTACCCTCTATATGTGTGCTAAATTTCATTGTAATCGGTTCAGTAGTTTTTACGTGAAAGAGTAACAAACATCCATACATCCATACATCCATACAAACTTTCGCCATTATAATAGTATTAAGATTCACACGAACTAAAACCAAAGATATGACCCATCCAAAACCCAACCGCGCCGAACGTAGCTTAACCGTTCTCTCTTCATAACGCCTCCCCCATCGATATATCACACATTTGATATTAACATTCACATCTGTCCGTGCGTAATATATATTTTTTCATTTCCGATTAACATATTATATTCCTGTTGAATTCCTTTTTCGGGTGCGAGGCATTTTGAACTGTAGAGCATTTCATGTAAGAATCTATCCTAATATTATAAAGCTGAAGAGTTTGTTTGTTTGAACGCGCTAATCTCAGGAACTATTTGTCCGATCTGAAAACTTTTGGTGTTAGATAGTCCATTTATCGAGGAAGGCTATAGGCTTTATATATCATTTCGCTAAGACCAACGGGAGCGGAGCACTACGGGTAAAACCGCGGAGCACAGCTAGTATATGATAAGCTTAAACCCACACTTGAAAAACATACAATAAGACAAATTTGGGCTGATGATGATGATTCGCAGTGGCAAATACTATTTTAACTCATTCGAGTAGATTTTTTTTTAAACATAAACTTAATAAATTATGAATGATTTAAATATATCAATATATTTAAACTCAGTTTAGTTAATCAGTTCATCTTATCTAATTTAATTAACCTTTGATCTTAATAAACGTTTAATTCGGTATATAAATTTGATCGCCTTCAAAATACTTAAAATACGTACTTATTTACGTATACGTATTTATTTAAAATTATATATATAACACAAGCGAAAGCTTAGTATGGGATCAGATCGTGCCGTGTGTGAAAATTGTCCCGAAATATTTATTTATTTATTATATTTTATACACCTTTAACACACGTTAATTAACCATCCCCCACAAATCGTATCACTTCGACAACACTTCGATATCATTCCCTCCCTCTCTAATCTCACCTCTCTCTCCCTCGCTTGATAAAACAGTGATTAGCAGAAGAACCATTTGTATGCTTATTAGCACGGACACTTGTCAAAAGTTTGCCCTGAAGTTGGTACAAGTCTTGAGAAATAGCGAACTATAGGTACTTAATAATATCCTTATTTCCTTACTAGATTTCCGCCCGCGGCTTCGCCCACGTTTGCAAAGGAAAACCCGCATAGTTCCCGTTCCCGTGGGATTTCCGGGATAAAACCTATCCTATGTGTTACTCCAAGTTACCCTCTATATGTGTGCTAAATTTCATTGTAATCGGTTCAGTAGTTTTTACGTGAAAGAGTAACAAACATCCATACATCCATACATCCTTACAAACTTTCTTATAATATATATTAGATATTAGATATATTAGATTCATTTATGTATTGAGGCAACTGAAGACTTACAATATATTAATACATGCACAATATATAATACGTTAGAATTAAAATTTCGATTTAAGACCACCCTTATCACTACATAGTATAAAACAAAGTAGCTTTCTCCGTCCCTATGTCTCTTATGCTTAAATCTTTTAAACTACGCAACGGATTTTGATGCTAGTTTTTTTAAATAGATAGCATGATTCAAGAGGAACATTTTTTTTATATCATTTATTAGGTTTTAGACAAAGCAGGCGAATCCGCGGGCAGTAAGCTAGTTACTTATAAACTTAGCTTATAATATAAGTTTAAATGCAAAAGTAAATGGTCAAAGAAGAAAAAGTGTTTGTTTTTCTTTCTTTCAAATCGTAACGAAGGACTTTTATGACATGATTTTTGTTTTTGGAGATAGATAAGAGGCTATAGATGTGAAATACGCTCCTTATTAATGTTCTTACTAGACGAACGGCAAGCTATGAGCGTTTTGCCTGTCAACGGCAGCCGTTGTTGCCTGATGACGGCAGCCGTCGACGTATTTACTGCTGCTGTTGGCGCGTCGACGACTGCCGTCGACAGGTGGCGACGGCTGAAGTAGCCACTACTGTTCACAACTTGCCATTCGTCTGTAAGAACTCACTGAGATGAAACTTCTCATTTCCCTGGGAATTTCCTTTGATTATGCGGACGTAATCGCTGATGAAAACTAATTACTTTAAAGGTAATACAGCTCTTAGAGAATGCTAAATTTTAAACTTGAAGAAGCAGGTTACCATACATAACTACAGTAAACAATTAAAAATATGCTTAAAAATCGCTTTTACCTATAACTTGCGGCCCAATTCGGTTGTAACATGAAAAAAAAACTTTAAAGGAACTCTAATTATAAGAAAAATTTTATAGCTACAACGATTAGGGGCTCTCCCGACTTGAAAAAAGTTAGGTTATGAGCTTAACCATTATAGGGGACTTAAAGATTTTTATAGTTATTATGTTATGCCTTTAAAAGAGGATAAAAAACACATTACTTAATATTAAGTTATCATCTATACTAATATTATAAGCTGAAGAGTTTGTTTGTTTGTTTGAACGCGCTAATCTCGGGAAATACTGGTCCGATTTGAAAAATTCTTTCTGTGTTAGATAGCCCATTTATCGAGGAAGGTATATATTATCACGCTACGACCAACAGGAGTGGAGCCACGGGGGTGAAACCGAGCGGAGCAGCTAGTTAAATATATACGGAATTGGTTTGTTAAACCTTTTTTTGTAATGTATGTAGGTCGTAGGAGCTTTTACAAGTATTAAAAAACTTTATAAACTGAATTCATGCCGTCGGTTCTAGAGCATATTGTTATTACTTTAATTAATGATAATATTTAAAATTAATTTAGGTACCAGAAACTTAATTCATACAATTAAAAGTTAAACTAATAATGTGTGGTTTGACTAACTGTTGCGGGAGAACAATAATAAGTATTTCTTATAGCCTGTTAGTTATTCTGGTATTTAAGCTACATAACTGCCAAGTATCATCAAAATCCGGTCAGTAGTTTTGCATGTAACAGACATATATCCATTACATTTTTTAATAGTTTTTTAGAACAAAAATCCACCCTTAGATTCATCTTAATAAATATAATATATACTGAATATATAATACACTTAAAAAAGATACCCTTCCAAGTATACCTTACCCTTTTTCAAACTATCTTTCGAACTCAAACAACAATGAAGAAACCCGAAGGAATTACGGGTGTAGAACTAATATTATCGTTCTGCGGCTGACCGATAGCCCATGTTTGTACAGTCGAGTACGGAAGTTATTGAATTATTAAGAAGTTTTTTGCTTTAAGTATTATAAAAATAATATTATATTATAATTTTAATGCTTAATAAACTACAAGTAATTTATTTTAAAGCAGAATATTTTATCAATGCACGACTTATATAATACTAGCTTTCCACCCGCGGTTTCGCCCACGTTTTCAAAGAAAAATCCCGCAAAGTTCCCGTTCCCGTGGGATTTCCGTGATAAAACCTATTCTATGTGTTAATCCAAGTTACCTTCTATATGTGTGCTAAATTTCATTGTAATCGGTTCAGTAGTTTTTTACGTGAAAGAGTAACAAACATCCATACATCCATACAAACTTTCGCCTTTATAATAGTATTAAGATTAGTAGGAAGGATACGACTAGTAGGATATACATCTATATATATAAAACTCAAAGGTGACTGATATAGTGATCTATCAACGCACAGCCCAAACCACTGGACATATCGGACTGAAATTTGGCATGCAGGTAGATGTCATAACGTAGGCGTCCCCTAAGAAAGGATTTTAGAAAATTCATCCCCTAAAGGGGTAAAATAGTGGATGAAAGTTTGTACGATGAAATTTTATCTTTTCCACGCAGGCGAAGCTGCGGGCAACAGCTAGTTATACATATACACATTCACCTACCCAAGTAATTCGCGAAAAAGAAACACTAGCTAAGAATAACATCCGAGGGGATTAGCGAACGATGTCCGTTATCTCTGCCCTGCGGCTGACCGATAGCTACCTAGTGTTTGTGTACAGTCGTGAACGGAAGCGGAAATTGAAATAATAGGAAAATAATATTCCTTCACAGAATGTTGTGAAGTCGATTTTAAAAGCAATAATAAGATTGCCGAATGATTTAATACGAAATAGAGAGTCACTAACGAATATCGGTTAATAAATGGTTTGACCCGGGATAATGTTGAATTTCATGAATCTATCCTATCACTGCGAAATGAAATCAAAGAAATGATTGGAGTCTTCGAATCTAGGCAAAATAAACGTCTCGAACTCATTGAGAAGAGTATTTCTGAGATAAAAGATATTAAAAACATTGTACGAGCATGGACCAACATAATAAAGAAATAGAAAAATCACTGGAATATATAAGTGGGCAATTGGAAACATTGCAGAGTAAAATTGAAGGTCTGGAGGAAGTTAAAAAAGAGTTATCTAAAGAAATCCATTCAATCCACGAAAAGTGTGAAGTATATAACCAATTCTGTATTAAGACAAGTATTGAAATTCGAGGGATTCCACATCAAAAGGGAGAGTCTAAGGAAGGGTTGTATAAAATGGTACACTCACTGTTTAACTCATTAAAAATAGACTATCATACGTCGGATGTTCGAGACGTCTATCGGCGATTTAACCGAAACAATAAAACGTCATCCCCTCCACTAATTATTGAGTTTACATCCACTTTTATTAAACTCAAAGTCTTAGAGACTGCAAAAAAGCTGTACAAGTCTACACAAATGCAACTAAATGCAAGTCATCTCGGATTAAATTCAACATCAACTATATATATATCTGAATTATTAACAGCTAAAATGAAGCGATTATTTTATCTGGCGAGAGACTTTGCTAATACAGAGAAGTACAAATATTGCTGGTCGAGTAACGGCCGTGTGTTTCTGCGCAAAGCTGATGGTTCTCCTCATATCCACGTAAGAGATGAACAACAATTAAAAAGTCTTACTCAATGACTAATAATAATAATATATTTAGGTTTTTCTTATGCATGTAAAATAATAATATTATATTTTGGTTTGTCTTATGCATGTATTATAAAATGGATTAGGGTTAAGTTAAAATTCGTTAAAAATCTCTTTGATATTCAAAGCTTTAAACGCAATAGTTTTACAAATTATGTTGATTGTATTTTTAATAGAATATCGTTTGTCAGGTTTTTAAATAATATTTTTGCTATATATTTTTTATTTAAGGTAATTATTGATATATTTGATTTTATTTTAGCATATGAAATTATAATATTTTTAAATGAGTTAATTCTTATACAGTGTATTATCAATTGCTTTACAAAGGGCAGTGTAATTATATTTAATGTAATATTATTCATCGAATGTATATTAAGTTGTTATTTAACTGAATATGAAATTAATGTCTTGAAATCAATTGTTTATGTCGAATATTTACAACATAGTAAAATTATAACTGTGAGTCGTCAAAAATGTATAAATATTTTACCTATTTCTTACGCTTTCACTTTTAAACATAATATAAATTATTCTAAATATTATATATTGTGTTGTTTACAAACATCTAATTATAAGCTTATAGGTGTTTATGTATATGCCTCTCACTCACTTACATATAATCCTGACAGAAAAAATCTTAAGTTTTTAAAATTGAATAATAAATATATCAAAGACGTTCGTTTTCACATAATTATCATTATAAATTCTAATGGCTACCATAAACGTAATTGATGACATAGATCAGACGTATATTATTCCGTTCTGGCAAACCTTTGAGCCTGAATCTTGCATCCGTTACTTTGGAGACGTTAATAGACAGTTCACAATGATTACCCAAAACATAAGAAGTATACGTAAAAATATTGGCTCATTTGAATTATTTCTGGATCGTCTTGGCTATCAACCGGATGTCATTGTACTTACAGAATGTTGGATCGACGATACATTCGGGGGTATAAATCTTACTGGCTATATCTGCGTGTACACAAAAAAATGCTACAACAAAAGCGATGGTATTGTAATATATTATAAAGCTAGCCTTAGTATGGTTAAAATACTGGAACCTAGTTTTCGTAATGGGACATGCTTAATCTTAGAAATTAACCCTATTATCTCTATAACTTCAATCTATAGATCTCCTTCTTTTACTTCCACTTCAGATTTGTGTAACTTTTTGGACTCTTTAGAAAGCGTGTTAAAAAATTGTACAAGTAGCAATAGAATAATAACTGGTGATTTGAACTTAGATATTACAGATAATGGTATGTCTATCTATTCTGAGCAGTATTTAAACCTGGTGACCCATTATGGTTATATACCTGCATATAATGTACCAACGAGATCGGGGAGCTGTCTTGACCATTGTATGATAAAGTCACGATCACAGTGCAAAGCAGTTATTTGCCATTCTGATATTACTGACCATGATACTGTCCTATTGTCAATTAGCCTAACAAACTCAGATAAGTGTTATTCGAAAAGTACGGATATTTTAGTTAAATCAAAAATTGATCACAATAAATTGCAAGAGTCAATAGATAAAATGGACTGGTCCACTTTATATAACTGTGATAATGTTGACATGGCGACCGAGATTTTTATTGGCTCTCTTATTGATCTCATTGCACAGAATTCAGCAAATATTACCACTAGTAAACGTAAACTAATTTTTAAGCCATGGTTAACCCCTAACTTATTAAAATGTATGAAAAAACGCGATGCTTTACATATGACGACGAAAAAATTCCCTGACTCTGAATCACTTAAAAATGAGTATAAAAAATATAGAAATACTTGCAACAATTTATTACAAAATTTAAAAGATGAATATGACAGGCAGGCTATTCAAGATACTAGAAAGGATAGTAAAAAACTTTGGAGAACTGTTAAAAGAATTTGCAAAATTGATGCTGCAAAAAATTCTCACAATGAGCTTCTTAACATCAAGAATAACAATCCTGTAGATTCCCTTAATACAGTAAATGAGTACTTTTCGGAAATAGGTGAAAAATTGGCCACTAAAATTCTAGACAATCTGGATAAGTCCGAATCTGAACTAGCTCGATCTTACGGTAATTTAGCGAAAAGTCCATCAAACTCACTTGCGTTCAAACCTACCGATCCTTCAGAAGTAGTGAAAGTAATCAGTTGCTTAAAAACAAACTCCGCTCCGGGAATTGATGGTATAACTAATACAATTCTAAAAAATGCAAAATTATCTCTTGCACCACCCATTGCTTTTATAATTAACTTAAGCCTATCATCCGGCACTTTTCCTAGCTGTTGCAAACTTGCTAATGTATGTCCAATTTTTAAACAGGGTGACCCTATTACACCATCTAACTATAGGCCAATCTCTCTTCTTAGCTCACTATCTAAAATTATAGAAAAAATAGTAAACAGCAGACTGATGCGCTTTCTAGAGAAGGAAAATATATTATCACCTAATCAATATGGGTTTCGAGCTGCCAGATCCACGGAGGATGCCATCACATCATTGGTTGATTTTATTGCTGGTAAATTAGATAGTGGTTACAGGTGTGCTGGCGTTTTCCTGGATCTGGCAAAAGCATTTGATACTGTTTCTCGCAAAATCCTACTCAGGAAACTTGAGTGTGCAGGAATCAGAGGCTTACCTTTGGAATGGTTTTCCTCATATCTATCCCAGCGGTCACAGCGTGTAAAGGTAGAAAACTACTGTAGTGATTTTAAATCTATAAATTTCGGTGTACCACAGGGTAGTGTTTTAGGTCCTACCCTTTTCCTGGTCTACATTAACGACTTCTGCTCATTGAACATGCTTCAGGCTCAAGTGTTTGCCTTCGCAGATGATACTGCTGTAATATTCTATGAGCGCGACTGGGCTGGAGTCGCTAGTGTAGCCCAAGCAGGTCTCCAAATAATGGCAAGTTGGCTGCAAAGTAACTTACTTACCCTGAATACCGACAAAACAAAAGTTGTTTGTTTTCATACAACTCAAAAAACAGCACCTGTGGTAGATTTGAGGTTTACCATCCACCATTGCAATGATGGAACACCACTATGCTCGTGCCCTAACCTCCAAATAGTAGATGAAATCAAGTATCTCGGTGTCATAATTGACAAGAAACTAACTTGGGAGAGCCAAGCACGTGCATTAAGTTCCAGAGTTCGCAAACTCATGTACATATTCAAACTCTTAAGAAATGTGGCTGATACAGATACGATACGCATTGTGTACACAGCGCTGTGTCAGTCTATACTGTGTTATGGAATATGTGCATGGGGTGCAGCTTGTAAAACCATACTGCTGAGGGTGGAAAGGGCACAAAGGGCAGTAATTAAAGTGGCATATAAAAAGCCTTTTCGATTTCCAACAAAGCAATTGTACCTAGAAACCGGCTTTCTTAGTGTACGGAAACTATTTTTAATGGCACTCATTTTAAAATTCCACAAATCAGCTGCTAGAACCATAATTAATCCTGAAAGTAGACGTCTCACATGGAAAACTCCTGCCACTCACACTTATTTTGCTCATAAATTCTTCTCTTTCCTGGGTCCTTACTTATATACTAAAATAAACAATAAATTAAATATTTTTAAAATGAGTAGATGGAAACTAAAAAAGTCCCTTAAAGTATGGATGCAAGGCCTAGACTATATTCAGACTGAAGAGCTTTTGAAATCAGAGGCATGAAACAACTAGAGACTAACAACAATTCAATTTACTGATGAACCCACCCATATACACACAAACATACACACACACCACACACGTCATACACACATGGACACGCACTCACTCGCATGTTTAAATTTGTATTGATTTTAACTATAGGTATAGAAGCATGAATTTATATGTTTTATTTTGTTATAAAGTAATTAAAAAAATATATATTTGTTTTTGTATAGAAGATTTTAATGTAATAGTTTAATTTTAGCCTAAGGATAATGTACCACTGGAAGAAACTTGTTCCCACGACACAGGGAATCCTAGTGTGGGAGCAAGGGTTTTCAATTTCTATGTACCTATCTTATATGTTGGAAATAAAGTTATTGTTTATTGTTATTGTTATTGTTAAATATACGTGTGTCCGGACATGACATACCGATATTTGAAGGGGCTATTCTCCAGGTATTTTTATCGACAATTCAACCCCTCTACAGTCCCCTACCTCACCCCCCTCAAAATGGCAAACCTATCAATTCGGATAGTGAATTTATGAAAATTGTAATAACTTCGAAAGTGAGTGTCACAAAATACTAAATTTGGTTTTATTTGAACAATAACAAGTTATTTTAGGGACCACTTAACAAATTTAATTGATAAGAGTGATGAAACATACTTTAAAAAATTCGAAAATCCATTTTGAGGGGGGTGAGGTAGGGGACCGTAGAGGGGTTGAATTGTCGATAAAAATACCTGGAGAATAGCCCCTTCAAATATCGGTATGTCATGTCCGGACACAGTGTATATCGTTGTGGAAATATAAACACGTTTAAGGTTGGGTATAGCGTACTGACATGGATAATTAATATATAGTTATCCTTAACATAAGCTATGCCATGTTACTTAATGTACAATTTCATATTGCTTTTTTTTTAAGGCAGATAGCTTCTTAGCTGTATTAGAGATCATTATGCATGACAATTATAATATTTACTTACATTAATAGATCTATGTAATCTAATTTCTTCAAATAAAAAAAAAAGTTGTGTGGTTTTATAAAACCACGGTAAAAGTGAAACTTAGGCACAAAATTATCGTATTTGTACGATAATTATCGTACGGTTCGACCGTCACGCGACATGCGCTACACAGACCAAAAAGTTTGAGACGATGTAATAAAAGTTTCACTTTAAAAATAAACCGGATTATTTTTCGTTTATCAAAAAAAATAATCATAATCTTCAAAGGTTGTTTGTACTCGACTGTACCCATCCGTCCCCTTGACCGGTGATAAGCACTTACCGGCTTTTCCTCTCCACTGTACCTTCTTTACTTTCACTTACCGGTACATTTGGTCAGTCGTAGGATAAACAAGATTTATATTTATACAGTACTAGAGGTCCGCCCCGGCTTCGCCCGTGGTACATATTTCGCAATAAAAGGTAGCCTATGTCCTTTCTCGGGTATCAAAATATCTCTATACCAAATTTCATGAAAATTGGTTCAGTAGTTAAGGCGTGATTGAGTAACAGACAGACAGACAGACAGAGTTACTTTCGCATTTATAATATTAGTATGGATTTATCTTTTCAAGGAAACAGCTTCGCGGGCACAGCTAGTATAGATTGCATGCTAAATTATTGTCAAGATTTTCTTACATTTTACATAATAACTTAACCTGAATATGAAAAACTTACTTTTGCACTGGTAGTTTTGGAAATAAATCGTAATATATAATATCATATTCATAGCACGAAGTTAAGGCGTAAAGGGTGCACTTTTATGTTATACAGGATGTTCACAATGTGAATCCTATCCTATCCTACTAATATTATAAATGCGAAAGTTTCTGAGGATGGATGTATGTGTATGTATGTATGTTTGTTACTCTTTCACGCAAATACTACTGAACCGATAACAATGAAATTTACACATATAAACGGTAACTTGAATTAACACATAGGATAGGTGTTATCCTAGAAATCTCACGAGAACGGAAACTATACGGATTTTTCTTCGAAAATGCGGCGAAACCGCGGGCGGAGAGCTAGTATTTATAATAAAATAAACCTTGTTATCGCAATATAGTACCTACCTAAACGAAGCCGCTAGTGAAACACTAATTTATGTATGTAGATGTTATTTGCAGTCGCTTCAGCTGGTTAACGAAATTCTAAAATATCATATTTTAATACCATCATTAATTAATATGAATGTTATATTCTAATTCATTAAAAGCTCTTAACGAATAATATAAAGCATCAATTCAGATTTAATAATATTCTATACATACAGTGTATTATTTCAAATAATAATATAGGGTTTTATTATACACAAGCCGGGTCATGCGAGCAATAAAAAAAATGTTATACCTCAGATAATATAATATTTTATACCTCATTGTTTTTGGCCTTTGGCAAAATAAAACTAACCTTCTTTTATAAAAACTCAGTTTTAACTTAAATAATTCGAAGAAACTAGTTTCTGAACACCCTGTAACTTGATACCTCCATAATAAAGTGAGTTTTGACTTTTATGGGTATTACGTGAGGAAGTGAGGTGAGCCGGTTTGATTCTAACGCTGTACACATTTATTATACGATTTGCGGAGTTTATTATATTATTTTTGTGTTTTATGTAAAAAAATGGTATGAATATATACATGGTGTTCATAAATTGGGGGGGTTTTACGTATATGTGTAAATTTATGTATTATTTTTTACTGGCTGTGCTCCGCGGTTTCACCCGCATTGTTCCGCTCCTGTTGATCTTAGCGTGATGATATATAGCCTATAACCTTATTCGATAAATGGGCTATGTAACATAGAAAGAATTTTTCAAATCGGACCAGTAGTTCCTGAGATTAGCGCGTTCCAACAAACAAACTCTTCAGCTTTATAATATTAGTATAGATTTGAGGAGTTTATTTTATTGTGTTTTATATTTAAGCTTTTTGTATATGAAAATTTGTAGATTTTTGTATGTGTATTTTTTATATTATATGTCCATAGCTTGTCATTTTTTCTGGTAAGTATACAAAATGTATGCGTTCAAAATACTATCAAAATCGATTCAGTCAATTTTGAAAGAAGAAGTAATGTCAAAATTAAATGTGCATCCAATGAGGCCATCATCAACCTGTAGTAATCAGTATATTAAAACAGGTTTAATCAACTGGCTGACCCAACAGACTTCCTGCGCGCAAATTTCTCTACATTTTCATTCATAAGATCAGGGGCAGGAGCCCCTGAAAAAATCGAACAGATCAAAATAATAATCATCGAAATCGGTCCAGTCGTTCACGCGTGAAGCCGTGACCAAGGGAAATAGGATTTTTATGCATTTCGAATTATATTTGAAACTATGTGCTTTATAGATTTTTTATAAAACAACGTCCCGTAAGTTGTTGCTTATATAAATATCTAAAAAAACCGTTCGTCGTATCCGTTTTTATATCGTAGATTATACGTCCATAATGTTTTGTACTTGTAAAAATATAACCCTCCTTTTTCGCAGGCGGGTAAATAAAACATAATAATATGATATAGTAAATGGTATTATAAACCTAAGAAGCCTATCCCACCCTTATTTATAGCACTATTTAATTTATCCGGTTTATCTGAAGGCTTTGACGCGCCGTAAATTCGTCACACTAAGCCTCCGGTCGCATAAATCGCTCAAGAAAACTTTAACAAGTGTAAAATATGTTTATATGCTAGTTTGTTTAAGTAATATGTATTATAAAGAGAAAACTAAATAATATAAAAGCGATGCAATATGTTGATTGTGTTATAAATTTTGTTTGTTTTGGTTTCTCCTCACTTGTTGGTGTGTTTTAAATATTTACATCGTATTTTACTATTAATTATAATCTAATCAAGGTACGTGATATCTAAGTGATAATAAAATAACATTGGTCAATTATCACATGAAACAATAAATCGTTCTAATTAGCACTGTTAATAAATTTTAGATTTTTAATTCCAGAGCGAAAAGCTGCTTCTACGAAAGTACTACGCTTTAGCTAAAGCTACAAGCATTTGTATTTAAGTGTATGACGTCATAGTTATTCGTAAACAAATTTGCCGTAGCGAGTACTACAAGTAATTGTAGTACTACGGCGTAGAATGTAAGTTACTACGACGTAGCAAGTAATAGATAATAATATATCACTACATAGTATAAAACAAAGTCGCATTCCCTGTCCCTATGTCCCTATGTCCCTTTGTACGCTTAAATCTTTGAAACTACGCAACGGATTTTGATGCGGTTTTTTTTAATAGATAGAGTGTTTCAAGAGGAAGGTTTATATGTATAATAACATCCATTAAATAGTGGAGAAGTACTGTTATTTTTGAGGTTTCTAATGTGATGTCGTAAAAAATTACATTTTTTCCGCTTAGATTGCAAACGCAGGCTGAACCCTACGAGTTTTATCAAAATAATGTAC
>CAJQZN010025463.1:0-13228 GCA_907164685.1 Colias eurytheme | reverse complement strand
GCTTTAGTTCAAGCTCTAACACACTTAATTCGACCATTGCCATACTCAGCAGAGTATAGACCATATTTCACAATACATGACAGTGAATTCAAAGAATTTACAAGGAAACAATTTAATCCACCTTGCGTAATATTAGGCGTGACCAACCCATTCTTTACAAAGACATTACAACATTGGCCTCATACCATTAAGTTGGGTGACTCAACATCAATCAAAACAAAATTACGGAAAGTTGGCAGTATTAAACATTTAGACACTGCACCAGGAGTGTACACTCAATATAAAACATTTTTGGAAAAGGATAAGTCTATAATAAAAAAGTTACACAATGGAATGAGAACTGACCGTCCTTCAGAAGTTCAAACAGCGATGGTAAAGAGACATTTATTGGAATTAACTCAAAGCTTCATGATACCATTAGAGAGGTATATGGCTTCTTTGATGCCCTTGCAGAAGAATATATCTCCATTCAGGTCACCACCTGTGCCAAATCCATTTAATCCTGAAGATTTCTTTGCTTCATTGCAACAAGCAGGACCGCAACTAACGTCAGGTATCAAAGGCGACTGGATAGGCCTCTATCGACACTTTTTCCGGACACCAAATTTCAGTACATGGTTTCATGAAAGGCATAGTGACTTGACAAATAAATTACATGCCTTACAGTTGGAAGCTCTAGCTAGTAGTGATTTAAAAAAATGGTCAATTGGGAAGAAAGAGGTGGAAATAGTTGACATGGTCCTCAAATTGAGAGAGGTTTTAAAAAATAATCCCCCCGTGGGTGACAACACAAGGATGTTGCTTTCGCGGCAGTTGGACGACTTGAATTGTGTTCTCGAAGACGATATGAAAGCTATATTGAATGCAGCAACGTGACACACAACTTGCTGCACCCACGAACTGAGAGGTTGCAGCAACAACTGTAAATTTTACTTTAAACTTACATACCTGAAATTTGTCCCTTGTGCATAATTGAAAGTCCAGCCAGAGTAAGGACAGTGCAATTTTGAATCTAGATAAATATATTTAAGATACTCATATAGTTTTATCGATGTATGTACATAAGCATCTAAATTTTAGTTCTAATTGTTGCTTTTAATGTAGTGAATACCTTCCTACTGTCATCCCATTATGTAACACACTTGAAGACTTTTCTTTCAAACCACTAATCTTAATGACTAAGTATGTGGTGTTAGTAAATACATATTATTATGTTATACTTGGCCTTAATGGTTATTTTGTAAAGAACTGTTGAATCTTCTTCTTATATATAAAAATGAATCGCAAAATGTGTTGGTAAGCGCATAACTCGAGAACGGCTGAACCGATTTCGATAATTCTTTTTTTATTATATTCCTTGAAGTACGAGGATGGTTTTTATGTAGAGAAAATGTAAATATGTACCACGGGCGAAGCCGGGGCGGACCGCTAGTATTTTATAAATCTGGAAAATATATTTAAAATATGATCATTTGTAGAATTTAGTACTAATTAATGATCTCGAGGCTACAGAAACGAAATATCAAAACAATATTGAAAAGATGAGGATCTGTTTCAAACATATTTATTAGGTTGAAATTAAGAATTATTAACATAATTGAAGTAGAGTTAAATATATGAAGCTATGGTTTTTAGAATAAAATATATCTATACATTATTCTTTAATTATAACTGTTTTTATGTGTAGGATATGTAAATAAACAACATCTTCCTCAAATATATATTTATATGTGAAATTATAACTTCCTGTAGTTTATTATATGATTGCACTGCTTATAATATTTAGAACACAGTAACAATACATAATACATATTAACTCTAAATAATAAGAGAATAATCTTTATTACTCCTTAATAAATAAAAGCTACAATATACAATATTTTGCTATTCAATTTTAAATGAAATAAATATGCACCATAGGTAACCTTTATATTTTTAACATAATAAAATAAAGTTTTATTTGAGTTATGATAATCCTATGTCTAAAATATGTAGACAACTATTATACTTCTGTATGTATTTAGAATAAATGTATGTCAGTTGTAGGAGTGGATAGATAAAGTGTTTAAACAATGATAAAATATAAATTAATCACATGTCGTTTATTTGTACATAAATTCCTAATTGAAACAATATATTTATTACTGACCAGTGTGAGTAATAATTAATAATGCAAAAATAATTGTATCATATTTCCTCTAAGTATATTTGTGTTTGCAGAACACATTGCATTTTCTAATTTAATAAATAATAATAAAATATTGTGAATAAATCCTCATCTTATAAATAAGTCTGTCCACTTCTGTAAGTGCATAATTAAATTTGAATCAAGAACACCAAGGAACCTATTTTTAGTTTGTTAATTTTCACCTTTTGTCCATGAAATAAAAATTTAAATTGTACTGTGTTCATCTTCAAAAGGTCAGTAATAATCATAAAAATATGCTCATAATGCTGTAGTTCTATAATTTTTTTATTTGTTCATAATAATATGATATTTTTAATAATTTTATTTTAACAGATTTGAAATTAAGAGTAGAATATTGATTTAAACCTAAGTTTGAAAAATAATATGTAAATCACAGTACATAATTATTTTCATTTAGATTGAAAAAATACTGCTATGATTGAATGTGCAAAAATCTGCGTTAAGATGTATAAATTAGAGTTTATTTTCAATTGAATTAAAATGGAGTCTCATCTCCACTGAAAACCACTTCTACATAATGTTATCTATTGCAATTACGTAACCTATGTTCAAGTTATGTTTGTTGTATGTTTGAGTTACAAAGTACTCACGTAAATTTAAGCGTAAATTTTATATAACTATTTACTATTCTGTGGACAATATCTTGCTTATGAATTATTTTTAATGATTATTATAGTTCGCTTCAAACTTAATGGCGGTTCGGAAGTTAGGTTAGGTGCAGGTGCGACTGCGGGTGCGCACAGGTCCCTTAACGTCCCGCTAATACCTAAAATTGTTTTCTGCGCATCGGATCGTACGATTTTCTGAGCTGCCATTAATCTTACTGTATGCTAAGTTTATTTGTATCATTCTAAATTTTATTTGACTTTTAGTACAAAGGTTTGACTGATTACGCAGTTTCATTTTCATATACTAATGAAAAATTATGTGAAGTCTTGTATGTGAGAACATATTTGTAAATAGTTTCTTATTTTGTGATCTTGCTTAATTTTTGCAAGTAATATGTACTTCGCCCCTTTAAACATATCTAATAGTTATTGTTTCAGAAGAATTGTAATTAATAAATGTTTGTATTTTATTTTTAACCAGTTAACTTGAATCCCAATGAATGTCAATTTTATTAATTAAACATTTCTCTTTATTTTGGTGGTTAATTCATGTTTTGAAGTGTATTTGTGTGCAATATTTTGACAAAAAATTTCATTCCAGTTGCATTATTTTGATCTTGTGCCAAAATTAGATCACGCATACACAATACACATGGCCACTAACAACCAAAACATTGTCATCATCACTAACTGTAACCATGTAAAATAAAAAAAATAAAGACAATTTTCCAAACAAATTCTTTTATTAACTAATTGTGCTTCCCGTCCGATATGGAACATATGACCGGCAACAGGATAACAACACGCTAAATCTAAACAAGCCATTGTAACATGGAGCAAATAAGATTCCAATGGCGTGCCAGACCCTTTGGTGTAATTAACATAACTTAAAATAACAGTCTATTTACAGAATTAATAACATGTTACAGTACTGTAATCACATTCTTATATATCTTGCTTTACTCCATATATTGTCGTTGTCTGTTAGAAGGGTGTAAAGCCCTGCTAACGTAAGACCTGCTGCGGCACCAAGACCCATTGAGCGGAGGCCAGCTGTGCTCTTGTATAGAACTCCAGTTGCAGTTGCTGCAATGAAGGTGTTTGCAGTGTCCTCTTGGTCTCTTATCCATGTCACGCCTAGGGCCATTGTCGAGTAAAATGACGCCAAAATACCTAATGTACAGCCTGTTGTTGTGCCTGAAAGATGGAGAAAGATTATATTAGTATTAATAATTTAGAAGCCTTTTGAAATGATTAGTTTATAAGCACAGAAAGTATAATAGAATAAATTAACAATGTAGGGTATTTCTTCAGTCAAAACTTATCTCATAATTATTAATATGTAATGGTCTTTACTAAGTAAAAAATTATAAATTTCTAGTTGTACAAACCTTGTTTCATAACATAGTTAATTAATTGTGTTCTTCTCACTTTGCCTGTTTGACCTGCTAATGTTGTTGCTCTTAATCCTTTGTAAAGTCCAACCATGCCTCCTAAACCTGAAATATAATAATTAATTATGGATAATAAAAATATATGTATAACTTTGAATTATATTTTAACAGAAAAAGTATTAATTTCATCAATATAAAGAAAGATTTTTTTGTTTACAATATCACAATATTTTTTTTTTAATTATTGACAGGAAAATCTTTTAAATTAAATAACTTCTTTTGTAATATTCAATGGTTGCTATTTGTTAACATTAACGTATCAATAAACTATCGATTTCATACTTCTACACTATTCTATTCATACAACTTATAGTAACAATCGATAGAAGAAATACATTATGTAAATTCCAAGTTTTGAGGTTATATTAGTAATAGGAATTCTTCTTATTTGTACATACCTGAACCGGACATGAAGGACATTCCTATTATTGGTAAAGCTACATTCGATCGTCTCGCAGTCGAAGCCATATGACTCTCATCAGGGTAAAGGAACTCTGGTTGCATTTTGGGGATATAGTTAGGATCGAAGTTCAAATATGGGGAGAGATTTGCACTAGCTTGATTATTCTTGTTCTCATTTTTGTTTAATGGCAGTATATCACCGAATAACGACATTTTCGCAGTTTTTCACTATACGAGGTAAAATATTATGTTCGTTCGTGATTTAGAATCACGCAGAAAATAGAAATTTATCAGGATAGGGTAATGTCAAAATGACATTCGAATAATTCGAATGACATTTTTGACAGATTTTATCTTTATTTGGTAAATGTATCAGTGTTGCAATAAAATAAAATCTATTGCTTCAACCTAAGGACTTGAATATAATACTTGAATTTCAAGTTATCCATGAAAATTTATTTATTGTAATAAGGATTATTGTATGGTTTGTGTTACAGCGAGATAAGAACACCAGAAGATGTGCGTAAAGTAATAAAAACGGCCAAACTACATGAATCGGAGTTGACAGAAATAACTCAAGTTCTTAGGTTTCCGGACCCCAATTCACAAAATGATAACTTAAGACTTATGCTTCTAGATGATAATTTACTGAAACAAATTGAAGCTGGAAATCAGTTGATATTCAAAGGTAAACATTGTCTTATTTTTACTCGTCCCAAATCTTAATTGACTTTAATAATGCATATTAAGTATATTTCGTTTCCGTTGAATAATAGGTGATGAAGAAGAAAATGTAGTGCTATGCACAGATAACAAAACATACGATGTTAAGGAAGCAGAAACGTCGAATAGCCTTCTATTAGTTCCAGACTTATTATTTGCAGCAGCTAGTGGTTTAGATGAAACACTCGCAAATAATTCCATCGAAGGTGATTCAGATTCATCCTTCGAAAGATCCAACACAAGTTTGAATAAGTCAACAGATTCCGACGATGGCAGACCGCCTAGGAAACTGGTTACAAAGGATATAGTTAATACATTCTTCACATATTACGAAGTAAAGCCTTGCAAACCGCGTCTTTTGAAATTACAGAAACTTCTAGAAGCCTCGAAGTATTCTGGCGCGGAACTCGAATATACGATTGACAAATCGAAATTATTGAACTTTGAGGGTATTTTTGATAAAGTGCAAGCGTCGCGAGCGGAATTAAAAGAGGAATTAATCAGAATACAAGCTATTAACATCGATGGTTATTATCGATTATTGGATTTTGATTACGAATTTCGAGTTTTATCCTATATGCTAGATCTTATTGAAGAGAATTCGTGGCCTTTAGATAAAATATCAAGAGAATGGACACTTGATAGTTTGAAAGATCTTGTACCTAAATCCATATTGGAAGCAATGTTCGATTTTTATACAAATAAAACTGTAGAAGAAGAAGGAACACAATATTACAGATACAAGGACGATAAAGTCTGTCAGTTTTTGGCTCGGGTTCTGTTAAAAAGTGCGGGTAAATTCAATTTGCATGAATTTCTGCAAGCTTGGCGGGATTCTGTACCGGAAGGGATGATTACAAATGTACGTATTTACTATTTGGATCTATACAATCTATTATTCTTCAGTTTTAAAATTATTTATTGCTATGCTTTCTCAGTTGCTCGTTCTCATTTATAATGTTAAGTCATAAATGGTATCTACTTCCCTGTATTCATAAAAAAGTTATGTATTTGGCATTTGTCACTTCAGCTTCGTCTGGATTGACCATCCAAAACTCCGCCAGATGATAAATAATAATTCAAGAGGTTTAAAAACTCCCAAATTCCTTATTTTTAATTTCATTTCAAGAAATAATAATCATGATTACGGATGGCAGTGGTTTTAGGCCTCGCCACGGTAAGGCGCTCGCTCCGCTTGATTTTTCAAATATTCATAACTTACATTAATTTCATACTAAAAAAAAAAACTAAAAGAAACAATAATTTCAGGAAGCCTTACTATCTGGTATAGCCATAGTCGATAGAAGCAGTACTCCACAAGTTATATGGGGGTTCGTAGAGAGTGATCTACCGGAGGATATCAACGAGAGATTCAAAATATTGTTCCAGAGCAAGGCCAAGTGGACTGTTGATGAAATATCTCCGTATATTCAGTAAGTAGTTGTATTATTAACTGACTTTTAAATATGGGGGTTTTCAATTTGTTTTGGTTGAATTCGTTTTGTTAATTCAAGCAAATGATGTTGATTTTTATTGAATATGAAGATATTTTTTTAACAAGAGAAGAGGAAAAAGTCTCATAAAACTATTTCTTAAGCATTTGCATAGTAAGTAAATATTAAAGAAAGAATTATTTACGAACCATGGTGTTAAATTTATCTATGTCTAGCAATGTATTATAACTCAGTAGGTATATATCTCTTTATAGGTATGTACCTACTTTATCTAATATAAGTTTTACTCTTTCTAATTTCAGGTCATATGCAACGGAAAAATTAAATGTCAATGCACTTTTAACAAAATATGCTCGGGCGTCTACTCAAAACGGTGTTCGAGTGTTCTCTGCTAAGCATATGAAATAAGTATAATGTTGTTTTAATTTTTTAAATAGTGTAAATAAATATATTTTTTTAGATTTTTTGTTTACTTAGTGATCACGAAAAAAATAGTTTAAGAATTATTCTTTTTTGATATTAACAAAGGGAAAAAGGATACAGAAAAGACAGGTATTGATAAAAAATATTTATTTTAGTCCTTACAAAATATAATTCTTACAAACTAAAATTTACTTAAAAATAATTAACACAGCCATGTTTATCCACACACGATGTTGCCAGAGCTCAAAAATCCGTCCAAAAATATATTTCGTTAACATAGCAATATTTTATTAAAAAAATACGAAGCATCTGGTTTATTTAATAGTCTTAACATAGCATATTATTTATTAATAATAACTATGGTTTATCAAGTCTTTGGTATATATAATTTATCTATGAATTCTGAACGTTTTTCTTTAGAGTCATCAGTTGGTCCCACATTTCGTTTGGTAGATCTTCACCGACTTCCTCTTTGAAGTATTTTCCTATCGCGTCAGCCTGAAAATAAAGTTTTAAGTTAAGTTTTTTTATATAAAAATAAGAAGTTATGAGATAAATAGGAATGTAAAGGATACACTATTAATACATCGATACATTAATAGTTCTATATTTTTTATCTTATCGAACGGATTGATTTCTCGTATAATTATGAAAAGGCTAAATAGCTTACTGTGCTCTACTAGACGACTAGCCTCTTGACCTGTATTGAATTTGTACTTTCTAACATTGAAATAAGTTTCAAAAGCGGCTTAATTTTTAGTTTATTCACTTGAACCTACCTACATTCTACCAATTTTCTTTCTAAAATAAATGTTTCATATATTGCTACTAACCTCTTGCAACCAAAATTCCTTAGGTATACTGAACAGTTCCTTCATGTTAATGTTGCCCAAATCCTTAGTGTTCAAAGCATTTTCTTTAGGAATATAACCAAGAGGTGTTTCTACATGACAATCTTCTTCTTCACATCTACGTAACACCCAGTCGAGTACTCGGGAGTTCTCCCCAAATCCTGGCCAGAGGAATTTACCCTGGAAATTGGGAGATTTGTTTAAATAATATAGTAAAGGCTATACAAATATGAGAAGTGATATGCTGTTGGGAAATGCTTTAAAAGTAGAAGACAATTAGTATTTGTGCTAATTTTTTCGTTATATTTATTTTGTGTTGTCTAGCTAAGTTAAATGATCATAATCGCACTTATGTGAAATGCCTGGCATTCATTATTAATGTATCGGCAGATATGTATGACTGTCCATATTACTTTATATTTATTATTTTTTGGTTAACAATTATAATATTGTATCTTGTAACGAAATGTACCAAACAAATGATCACCCTATATTTTCACTTATCTGACTGCCAGAAAAGTGAACACCCATACTTTAATAATTAACTATGAATAATGAAACCCTTCACACAATCAAAAATATCAAAATATTCAATTTCAATAACTCCAAAAGCAGTGTAAAAAAATATATTCATTATATTTACCTCGCTATCTTTCCTGAACCAATTGACATGGAATATCTTAGGCATCTGTCTTCCAGCTTGAGGCATGGATAGCCAATGGCGGAGGTACTCCCCGAAGTTGTAGCCGAAGAATGGACGCATTGCGAACGGATCGTGCATTACTACTTTACCCTGGAATAAATAAATAAATAAATATTGGAGGTAAAATATAGATGGCGAAATTTTGGAAAGTTTGCGCTATGTTATCTAATCTTATAATCTCTCGTAATCTTCTTTTCTAAGAAAGTTTGGAAAAAGTTATAATAGGAATGAAATTCGTGATACATGTTTTGTAAGTGCAAGGATCTTAGCTACATTTTCTTTTGACAGCGACGCATTTTTCATGTAACTAAATTTTGATTACTATATCTTTTCTATTTTAAATCTTATTTCTCTATCTAAACTCGGATTACTGACAATCAAAATTTAATTTGGCATATGAGCTTGTGATCAAACACTATTTTTACAGTTCCCTGTGGAAAAAATAATTTCTTTCTCATATATATAGGAGAAGTTTATATTTTTCATATTTAGATTTTTCTTTTAGCTTTCTCTAGTAAATTACATGAATACTAAAAAGTCTACTTACAGCATGTTCAGCAGCAGCAGTAGCCTCAGATCTCATAGAAGCACCCATGAACACTCCATGAGCCCAATCTCTAGCTTCAACCACCAAGGGGACTCCTTCAGGCCTTCGCCCTCCCAACAAAATGGCGGATATCGGAACACCGGCCGCGCTTTCCCACTCGCTATCTATTATGGGACAGTTCTCTGCTGGTGTGCAGAATCTGGTGATGAAAAGTTATAATCAGTGCTATATATACTTAATTATGATATGTAATATGGGAAATCTAAAGAAAAAGTGTCTAAAGAGTGAAAATACTACTGTTAATAGGCAGATCTGCGTAATGTAATAACTCAGGCCCCGGAATCACAGACACAATAGAAAATCTATTGTGTCGTGGACCGATCGGGCCGTTCGGGGCTCAATGGGTTAAAGAAAAAGTGGCAAAAGAGTGAAATATACAAGGACTGTTTATAGGTAGAGCTAAGAATCAGAACGATTGTGGCCGAATTGTGAATTGATTATAATATTTTACTACCTTCAGAAAAATGTTAAAAAATACCGGCTCAATTTGGTAGGAGCAGAATTTTATGAATTAGGTACTTACACAACAAAAAAATGTTACCGTTTTCAATAAATTGTCAAAGTAAGATATCTTACTTTGACAATAGTTAGTATTTCAAACGGAATTCTGAACCATTCTAAACTGAATTCTGGAATTATTTCAATTTTTGATAATCTCGACTTCAATAAAAAATTTCCAATTTATAATATCTTCGACTTTTTCCAAGTATTTATACCTAGAATTAGGATGAGCAGCGGGAGCTTTCCTGTCCCATTGTTTTCCCTTCCAATCAGTAAGTCCCTCGGGCGCTGTTCCCATCCCCTCCCACCACACGCCGCCATCTTTAGTTTCCGCGACGTTCGTAAATACTGTGTTTTTGAATACTGATGACATTGCGATCGGGTTGGTTGAGCTTGATGTGCCTGGGGACAACATTTTATATTTGTTATAATTCTCATCATCACAATTGAAGTGAAACTTCTTTAAGTGCGTTGAGAGTAAAATTCCAAAGTCGCGTCATGGTAATACCGTCACGTCATAGAGTAATGTGACGGTTATGGTATCTTTGAATCTTGCCGAAGAAGTTTCACTTCTGACACGGTTTTTTGACAAATGCTAGTTCATATTTGTTTGAATAACAAAGTGAAGAGATTTCTCGGCATAATAAGATATAATATAATAATTAATAATATTTGAATCCATAGGCTCCTGAATTAGTTAAAAACTGTGTCTCAGGAGCCAAATATATATTCGCATTATATTTACGAAAAATATTGTGTTAGATTGCAAGCAAATATTACGGATCTCCATTTTTCGACAGCTTGCAATCTTGCGAGTTGTATTTAAACCTAACGGTTTGTACAATCTTACGGTGGCAAAAACTATATCCACACTTTACCATAGACACAACCATAGACACTATCATAGACACTCTACCATAGACTAAACCATAGACACTCACCAGGTGCAACACCAAAGAAGCCGTTCTCCGGGTTGATGGCCCTCAAAACCCCATCACCATCGAACTTCATCCACGCGATGTCATCACCAACACACTCCACCTTATAACCGGGGAGGCTTGGGGTCATCATCGCGAGGTTGGTTTTACCACAAGCTGAGGGAAAAGCGGCTGCTATGTAGCGCTTGCGACCGCGGGGGTCGGTTATTCCTACGATCTGTAAGTAAATAAATATTTAAAAATGTGTAGAATTGCCATTTTTATGGCATGCCACAGTTTATTATTATTGACCGAGGACAATAATTAATATATCACTGGGCATTATTTATTGCCAATAATATTTTCATAAGATTGGTTGTACGCGGTAATATTCGTCGTGGAAGTAGTAATATGTGATTAAATTTTCCCTCGTTCATTTAAAATATTTTTAGGTTGGCAACTCATGACAGTACATAGATGTTTTAAAAAATTATACCCGGCGCGGCCTAAGATGATCCCTATGACACTGACAGTTATTCTCAAGAGACAAACTTGTAATGGCGTCACCATTAAATTAGAAACGTATTGGAGGCGTCTAAAAATGGCATTTATTAATTTTTACGTAGCTTTATGCCATTACAATGATATTCCGTTGGAATTATAACAATTCTTAACATTTACGAGAAATTATATCAATCTGACTTTACGTTTACGTCCTTCAAAACTTACATCGTTGGCATTTATCGACTAGTGCGGAAAGTATCGATAAACAAATTTCGATAATGGAAACGAGTTCACATTTTTTCCATGCGTTCATTCTCTATTGAATGGAACAGAAGATCGCAGCATAATTAATTAATTAATTACCGTTCGCGTTAATTTACTTACCTATGATAATATAAGTTTTTTAGAAAAATTAAATGGGGGATTCCATTTTCATGATAAAATAATATACACTGTGTTAAACGGGTTAAAAATTACGAGAAAATGATAAGGAGCATTTTTATGTTTTGGAAAACTTTCGTTTTACTTGCCGTTTCGTTTACATAATAGACGTTAAAAATTCGTTTTATAATATTTGTAAAAACATGTTTACCGACGTGGCTGAATGTAAACCACGCCTTAGCCTATAAAATAGTAAAGTATCGACACGATCCATCATACGAGCAATCACTAAGACGAACTGTCATAGGGATCATCTTAGGCCGCGCCGGGTATAAACACCTGATAGAAAACCGTTAAATACGTTTTTTAACGTATACATTTAAACGTGTAATTAATAACTTTTTCAATAGATGTCTTAAATGTACAGAGTTCAAAATTTAAAATGTTCGTCATGACTGTAAACTTACAAGCATATGCTCCGCCAGCCAACCTTCGCGTCTAGCAAGAACGGATCCCAGACGAAGAGCGAAACATTTCTTTCCCAAAAGACTGTTTCCTCCATAGCCACTGCCTGTTAACAATTATGTAATTTAATTCATGCTTATTAGGTTTGTTGCTTAATATATTTTATCTGTATTACTTTTTCAAGCCTTTTTCCTTAGATTACAAAATAAAAGACAGATGGAGCGTTGCCGAACTAAACCGAATGATTTATCGTCATTTTCATAAAGCTATGTGTGCTGTCATTTCGCCGTTGCACTGTACGAACACGGTGCTTCTGTGTGCGTGTTATGTTACCAGATATTGAAAAATTTCCCAAATTTTTGCCCGACTACGGAAGAAAGAGGGTTATGTTTTTCGAGTGTATGTATGTATAATATTTCTTTGACACGCCCTGCAGTATAAACTGTTGGATCGATTTTGAGATGTGAGGTGGCATTGCAATCATCTGAATTATGAAGGTCGTGGTGGTAGTGACGTAGGCTACATAAATTAGCAGTCATGTTTTAATTTTTATTAAAGTGAAACTTTTATTACATCGTCTCAAACTTTTTGGTCTGTGTAGCGCATGTCGCGTGACGGTCGGCTGCCGAGTAGGTATAAAGCAGTGTTCGAAACCGTACGATAATTATCGTACAAATACGATAATTTTGTGCCTAAGTTTCACTTTTACCGTGGTTTCAAAAAAACCACACAACATTTTTTTTAATATAAATTCGGGTTCATGAGATTATTGCACGCCTCATAAGCGAAGCGTTGAGGTGGGTACTACTGTCACTTCGCGCAAAACATCTGATTTTTCAAACTTAAAATGTCTTTATGTATCATACATTGCACTTGTAAGATAATACATACACACACATATTAAGAAAAAACACTATTTTTAACGTTCATGATATTTTTGATGTCATTTTTGTTATTTAAACTAGTTAAAAAACAGTTTAAAAAAGTTCTGTCTTGGACGTCCGTGTGTCTGTATGTGCGGATCCT
>CAJQZN010025455.1:0-10328 GCA_907164685.1 Colias eurytheme | reverse complement strand
TTTATATGTGTGTTGTGTGTGTTGGAATAAATGTTTTTTCTTTCTTTCTTTCTTTTTCAAATACTAGTAGTGATTTTCCTATAAACGGAGACGCAGATTCCAATCTCGTCTCACGATTTTTCCAATAAATACCTCTCGTATTTTTCCATAAATTAATTAAAAATACTAAGTTTATATTTAAATAACAAAACACTCAGGTTCATCATAAAAGAACGAGTAGGCCAGAAGTAACTTTATTTAAATCTTATAGCAAGAGCTTACTAATTTATGATGATCTTCTATTGGCTAGCGCTGATTATAATAAATTATTATTACGTTTAGCGAATTAAATATAGACCAACTCTTTACATCACGTCGGATCTCAAATTAATATATTCGGTAAGATAAACATCTATACGTTTAAAATTTTAATTGCCACATTACCGCATTTTTATTGCCAAACTGATTTCATAATTAATCAGTTATCCATATAATCAATGAAATTTGTACCGGTAATAAAAAAAATTATTAAGAGTCCTACTTCCTATTTGCTATTTAGTTGTTTGTTTCGACTTTTGAAAGGCAAATAATCTGTTGTTATCCACGTATTTGTACTCTTAACATTTGAAATACATCATTTTAAAAACCAAATCGCGAAACGCGAAGCATTTTCCGCGCGAAGCGGTTAGTACTTAGTTCTGTTTAGTTTCGTCCAGTAATTGTTTTCCTTATGTTATAGGTTATAGGTATTAAATTTCAGTGTTTTTTTTATTAAATCGGTACTTTTCTTTCAGATAACACAGCCTGGTTTCAGCGGCTGCAGGTGACCCTGCGCCGTCTTCCTTCACCTCGTCTGCTGTTCTACTTCACATGAGGTTTGTTATCATTTTATTGATTTTACATTACTAAAAATAGCATAACATATAGGATGTCTAGTAGAAACCGCTTTATAGGAATAAGATTGTCATTAGTATAAGTAAAATATAGACTGTTACTTCCTAATATAATGTACCTAGCTTCCCATTCTTGAAAAAATCATTTTAAAGATTTTTTCAAAATCAGCTCAGTGCTTATGGAGCCTATTCATACTAAATAAACAATAAAAATTTTCTCTATTGACATAGAAGTGTAGACTAGCTTCACCCTTCACAACCCAGACCAGCCGGGTTTACCTATACCCGGAGACCAGTAAAATATTTTCAGGAATAATGTAGCTTTCAAATGTGACTAACTAATTCTCTGAATCAGTTCTGCAGTTCCACAAACTTAATGTTAGCACAGATTATAATCCATACTAATATTATAAATGCGAAAGTAACTCTGTCTGTCTGTCTGTTACTCAATCACGCCTTAACTACTGAACCAATTTGCATGAAATTTGGTATAGAGATATTTTGATACCCGAGAAAGGACATAGGATAGGTTTTATCCCGGAAATCCCACCGGAACGGGTTTGTCTTTGACTGCGCGGGCGAAGCTGCGGGTGGAAAGCTAGTAACTATATAAATATTAGTTTAAAGTCAACTGAAATACTTATATCTATTATTTAAACGATTATGTTTCGATAAAAAAAATAACGTTAGATACTGGCAATTAATTGAATGTTATTGTTTAATAAAACTGTTTATTAAAAAAAAATTAGTTGTTTGTATTAGTAATTCGGTGTTTACAATTTAAATATGTTGTTTATTTTAGAGCTGATTGTTATTCAATGAACTTGTTTCGGCGTCAAGGAAAAGAACTGCTGTCAGAGTTGTGGGAAAACCTCATTAAGATTTAAATAAAGTTTGTTATGTTTCAAATGTGATTTTATGATTCTTAATTAAGTGTTATTCTAATATTAGTGTGATATTTTTTCAATAAAGTTTATCACAAAAATGGGGACAATGTAGGCTATTACACAAACAACTAACAAGAATTATAAAAATGTTGTGTGGTTTTATGAAACCACGGTAAAAGTGAAACTGTTCGAACGGTTCCGAACACTGCTTTGTGTAGCGCATGTCGCGTGTCGGTCGGCTGCCGAGTAGGTACCTATACCTACGCGGCAGCCGGCAGCCGCGATACACGCGACATGCGCTACACAGACCAAAAAGTTTGAGACGATGTAATAAAAGTTTCACTTTAAAAAAAAAAACTAAAAAAAACCACTTAATTTCATGAAATTATTGTAGCTGTAACTATTGTCATTTGTCACCGATCCTTGATAGATGTGCAAAGTTTGAATTATATCTGTCCGCTTAAACTGAATCAACATCGAATCTAAAGGAGTCGGTTACATAGAAACATACACGTGAAGCTAATAAAATTATTATATAAAATGTCAATGCTATGTGAAAATTGAATGTATAATTGCAATCATTGAATTGCAATGATACTACAATGCCATCTAGTAGAAACTTAGTAAAGCGTGTGCTATAGAAACTAGATTGATAAACATACTTCAGATACATTATTTTTAATGTATGTACATACGTATGTATGACGTCATAGATATCATACGTATACGTACCTAGAACACTATAGAAGATAAACAAAATTGATTTTCTATTCGAAAA
Organism: Colias eurytheme; assembly: GCA_907164685.1. Lineage (NCBI taxonomy): Eukaryota > Metazoa > Arthropoda > Insecta > Lepidoptera > Pieridae > Colias > Colias eurytheme. The sequence continues at coordinate 7,791 of CAJQZN010025455.1, read as the reverse complement.
TTTAACGCTACTGTAAGTTAACCGAATCAAACGAATCGTTAATAAATATTTTATTAATAAGTATTAATAATAGGTGGGCTGGGAGGCACAACTAATATTATAAAAAAAATATTTAAGGCGACTCCACACAGAGCGAGCAGCTTTGTGAAGCAATTTCTTCGCGAAGCAGCTCGGTGTGTGTGAACGTGCCTCGTCTCAGGAATATGGCGGCTCAAGCGTTTTCCTTGTTTCTAACTAATCTTAAACAATTTTTTTTCTAATCACAGACAAGTGTTGCAATTATTTTGTGGTAAATCTGGCCTCGTTTACAATTAAATTATTGATTACAGGTGGGGAAGCGCGGCGTGCACTTTGCTGCTCGCCATTTTAGGAATTGTTTCAGGTAATTTATTTAATAACTTACTTAATATTAAACCTCTGAGCGTATCTCTGTTACCTGAGTAAGGACGTTAGAAGCTAAATAAAACAAATAAATAAAACCAAACAAAATAACAGAACAACCAATAAGATCTGAATTTGATCTCACCCACTCAGGAATATCAAAATATCCTAATCTGTTATAGCAGATGACGTACTCTCAGGAGTAAATAAAATAATATTTGCAAGTAATTAATGGTTTCAAATACAATGTTTCAGCGTGTAATATGTATTGTTATTTTGTCGTTATCTTTTGATAACGGTAGACGGTTTTGAATTATTATGATATTATTATTTATGTATTCAGGTGGATTTTCAGGGTCATGACATTAACATTCACAGCCAAAACTATTACAAAAAATGTCTATGTCACAATACTCTCGTGCCATATTTTTTCTATTGCTTACCATTTTAGGCAAAAATACTTTGCTCTATTATTAACCCCTATAAACTTAGACCACCACTTCAACCATCGTTTAAATGCAATGTTTTTATGTTATTTAAATCAGTTATCTCTAGCTTAATGTTTTCTCCAGGTAAAAATTCAACACACGATGAGTTCTCGCTAGCAGTGACAGCATGTGTAGCCGGAGACGGGGCAGACGCCGCCCCGGCTTTAGCCGAACTGGCCGCGTTGACCTTAAGAAGAGCTGGCATCAAAGCACACGCAGTTCTTCCTCCAATATCATGCATATCACCATCCCGAGCAGACTCTTATTCTTGCCGAAAAGCTGTTCTTGCAGAATTAGGACAAGCTAGACTGCACGTAGCGATGCTATCAGTGCCAGCAGCTAGTGTCCCAGAAGCATGGTTGCTACGTGGTACAGGATTCGATGATTTGGGTGATGTTACTCCACCAACACGAAGAGTATGTGTTGCGTCACCACCGGCAAGATCGCTTCTAGATCTTGCGGATAAGGATGTGGCGCAGAAATATTATATATCACCAAGTGAAATAGCTGAGGTGCTTGGGTCTCAAATGATAGAAAATTCGTCGTCGAAGTAGTAAGTTATTTCTTCTCCTGTCATTTTCTTTTAATAAACTCATAAAAGTCATAAACCTTTGTAATTTGATTAGTATTTTTTTATAGATACATAGCTCAATAATTCCGTAAAAATTAATTTGAATAAAATCTTTACAATAATCTTGTATTAATTATTTACGATTCCATTTTAAGAATGTTAACAAACCAATAGATAACTCTTTAAGCAAAAATCTTTTATTTCAGCAAATCTAGTGAATCCTTAACATCAATGGAATCAATCTGGTGTAATGGCAATAATACGTGTGCAACACTATTCACCAGTGACGAAGGTGAAGCGAGACTCTTCCAATCAGAAGTTAGACACAATGACCTTCGCGCAATAGTCGTTCCATTAGGAATAAATTTACATAGAATTGCACCAATTTTCGGAAACAGGACACTGATTTGCGACTGGACTGAGCATTTCAAAGAACCATACCAACCGCTTGGACCGCCGCCGTGTGATGGCATTGATCCAGATTGGTGTTCGTTCGAGAGTCGACGTCTAGTTAAATGGATTAACACAACAGCTTTAGCAAGATCGCCAGCAGCGTTGCGAATCATGACACGATTCAGAATAAATCTCTTCGAGTTGCAAGAACTAGCGGATAAGAAGAGACATTGGGGAACAGAAGCCGCTGCTCTTGACTTTTTGACAGCTCATCCTACTCGTGGAAATTCACGTCAGTTACGAGTGGTGGTCTTCTTGCCAGTTGCAACTATACGGGAGGTTTATGATTCCTCAGCGCTGGCTGCGGCTGCCGCATTAGCTGATAGAGATCTTGAAAATATGTTCCCTGGCATTGCATTTTTTAAGGTAAGACATTTCTTGTTGAGACCTCTTTTTTAGAATTTTTAGTATAATTGTTGTTGTTTTATAGTTTAACTGTAGCGTGAAGCTTCACAGGATAGAAACAAACATAATGCGAATACAATTTATAGAATTTTATCAGAGACATAGAAATGCCATCCTGTCCATTGGTTTTAATCATGCCATTTCAAAGTATATGTTGTAATGTTACGCATTACCATTTTTCTAAGTTGTACCACAGGTTCTACCATGCGTACAATTAAAGGTTTTACACTTACAACGTTATTTAACGTTATAACCGTTGAATTAATAAGTAAAGCTCATGACTTATTCATTTTTCTAGGTCCAAACGTACGACGACCGTTGCAACGCAGCGGAAGCGTATAAATACTTAATAGATGCGTTAGGGACGGGGGAGTATGATACTCTAACTGCCGCTGTGGGTCCGGCTTGTGGGGCGCCATTCGCTGATGTGGTACGACAGGGTCCAGCACATGGTCTCCCAGCTTTAGCTTATACAGCACAGTCCCCTCCAGCTGCTCCAGCGGCTCCAATAGCTTTGTTAGCAGCTGGAGATGCTAGAACTCCAGCTGAAGCGATTGCTGCTTTAATGGGGTCTTTGGGTTGGAGACGAGTAGTGTCTTTGAGTGAATCGTCGACCCATTCAGCGCTTGCTACGGCCAGTTTGGGAGTGGACTTCGTTGTACATTTGGAACTGCCGGACGATCGATTGGACAATGATCCGGCTATTTTTGCGCAGGTAATTATACCTATAGTCTCATAATTGACTATTTATTTGTATTACAATGTATATTATAATTTGTGTGAATACCATCAAATCTATATTAACGTAACAAAATTAAGTTCGACATTTTATTCGTGTGAAATTATATAAACTGTTTTGTTTTACTTAGTGCATGATCTGCAAGTCTATTTAAGTTTTGAGTTATCGGGCAAAAAAACTTCTTAAATCCATCAGATTTGTAACAGAAGTATTTTGTTTTCATTCAAGCTTTGGATAAACATACTCGTTTACTCATTTATAAACAGAGACTTTGACCATACAAAAACAATGTTTTTTATAAGTAACGGTAATCGTAAAACGGTGTATAATATACAGTTAGTGCCGTAAAATATAGCTCTATTTTGTAAGAAGATATCCAAATAAATACCATAAATACCATAAAACCATAGAAAAAAAAAATTATTGTCTTCAACAGCTTATACAGTTATAACCCAACTACACGCAACATCGATGTATATCGAGAATGTAAATTTGAACTTTGTATGGGTGCCTTAACATATTCACAGTTCCATACTAATATTATAAATGCGAAAGTAACTCTGTCTGTCTGTCTATTTCTCAATCACGCCTAAACTACTGAACCAATTTACATGAAATTTGGTATGGAGATATTTTGATACCCGAGAAAGGACATAGGCTACCTTTTATTGCGAAATATTGTACCACGGGCGAAGCCGGGGCGGACCTCTAGTTATGAATAATTATAATATTAGATTTCATATTTATTATCGATTCATAATTTAAATGATAAACATAATATTATTCTATTCTTCATTTTACCATAGTTAGGGTGCTTTTCCACCAATAATGTGCGAGAATGTGTAGGAATGTGTTTGTAAAGAACCAATCATATCGCTTCATTTAGTTTGAAGCGTTTAGCGTTTGAAGCGATACTATTGGTTATTTACAAACACAATCCTCGCTACATATCCTCCCACATTATTAGTGGAAAAGCACCTTTAGAAGATCGATCGATCGAGATTCTAAACTAATATTATCATTCAACAGTGGGCAGACCGCGCCGCTCGTACAAACGGACGAATTATATACATTTGCGTAGAAGACGCTAGAGCAGTACGGCAAGCGCTATGCGCTGGCCACAAGTCAGGTCTAACCCCTAGTAATGGGGCGGTTTGGATCCTTCCCTCCACCCTCCCCCCAACTTGGGATATTCCCACGGAATCGGATACGTGTTCCGCGGAGGAAATCGCGGAAATGAGCTTGGGGCATATTTCCGTGGCTCCTGATTGGTTGCTGCCATGGTTGGATGATGTGAGTTAAATTTTATAAGTCCATAGTAGTTAAGTTTTATCTATATTGTACGTTTAACGCTTTTATTATTGTCTCTAATTAGGTTTTCAGTCATGTAAAATCTATTCAATTAATCTTTAATTCTTATTGTATACATAGTCATAAATTTTGGGTACTAATAGTGTCTAAGGATAGTTTTCTATAAATATTTAAAACTAACAAAGAATAGAAAATATTTTGTTTATCAAAACTCGTTTCTAGTAAGATATATTTAACATTATTTTAATCATTGTAAACGTTGAGATCAGATAACTGACAAATGAGAGCATTTAAGTACTCATTTTTGCTTTCAAAATTTCAGGAAGTCGCAAACAAAACTCTATCAGAAGAAAACGAAGCATGGCAATCCCGGTGGCGTGAAGCGTGTACTTGGCTCAAAGTGGATTGCAAGAACCCCGGACCACATGCAGTATTATTATACGACACTTTGCGCCTATGGGCCAGTACCTTGAAACAACTGATAGCTGATACACCGACTGCTCTCAATGACTTACATGAACCAAATCTTATTAGGTAAGAACCGTCATTTTTTATTACTTTTTATAATGCTGCTGTCCCGGCAAACGTTATTCTACCCTTCACTTAGAAAAATAGATGTTGGCCGATTCTTAGGTCTACCCAATTGGTACACAAAATTTCATGAGAATCGGTCCAGCAGTTTCGGAGGAGTATGATAACTAATGTTGTGACGATTTTACTAACATTTAGATTTAATTTTAAATTAACATTGTGACGAAGATTTTAATTGTCATAATATAGTTTTACTTAGACAATATTCGTGGGATCTAATGAGTGTTTTTCTGCTTACAGAACATTATTAGCAAACGCAACATCGACAGAGTATGTTGGACTTACTGGCAAGTTTGAATGGACTAAACTAAGTGATGACAACGGCGCAGTATACGCCCGAACATCTCCACTAATTATTTACCAATGGGACGGTCAAAAACGACGGAAAATTGCCCGCTGGTCAAATAGTAACTTGGAATTTGAAAGTTCTTTAAAATGGTATACCACAGATGGTCATGTACCAGATGACGGCCATGAAACATGTGCCCTGCAATCATTAGCCGATACATTTCGGATAGAATGCCGAACCGCGTCTATTCTTCTAGCATCATTGTTATTAGCATTTACAGTGACGCTTTTAACAGCACTGGTAATATATTGCAAGCGTCGCGCAGAAAAGAAATACCGTGCTAAATTAGAAGCTTTGACATTAAGACGACTGACAATAGGAAAAACCGTTGGTTTAGACCCTTGGGAGATACCACGAGAACGAGTAGTTATCAATCGAAAACTCGGCATGGGGGCGTTTGGAACAGTTTATGGAGGTCATGCTTTATTGGCTGAAGATCGTGGTTGGACAGCCGTAGCAGTAAAAACCCTTAAAGCCGGCGCTAGTAATGAAGAGAAGGTCGACTTCCTATCTGAAGCAGAAGCTATGAAACGCTTCGATCACAAGAACGTAGTACGACTACTGGCTGTTATAACAAAGACTGAACCAGTTTGTACTGTAATGGAATTCATGTTATACGGAGATTTAAAGAATTATCTTCTAGCAAGACGGCATTTAGCAAACGCTGATAGTAGTGATGATCCAGAAGAACAAGTCTCAGCTAGACGATTAACTGGAATGGCTTTGGATATAGCTAGAGCATTATCATATCTAGCTCAAATGAGATACGTACATAGGGACGTAGCAGCTAGAAATTGCCTAGTGAGTGCAAGAAGGGTAGTAAAATTGGCAGATTTCGGCATGACAAGACTTGTTTTTGAGAACGATTATTATAGATTCAGTAGGAAAGGAATGTTGCCAGTGCGGTGGATGGCTCCAGAAAGTTTGGCGTTCGGGATTTTCCTACCAGCGTCTGATGTGTGGTCGTTTGGAGTGTTGTTGTATGAAATAGTGACGTTTGGTTCGTTACCCTATCAAGGGCTTAGTAATAGTGAAGTTTTGAACAAAGTAAAGGGAGGACAGACGATCACGTTGCCGACGGGATTGAAACCACAGTTGTAAGTTATTATTTTAAATTTTTTGTAGTTAAATTTGTACGATTTAACCTTTTCAATATAATAATAATGGAAAAGGTCTTGATTTTTCTGTATGCATCAAATTTATTTAAAATTAATTTTAACACAATAGTATTTGCCTATATTTTTGAATAGGCGGTAAAATTTGTCGAATCATTTAATAATTCATTAGAAAATAACTGTTGGTTATTAATTTATTAATAAATTGGAAATACACATTTAACGTAATCTCTACCAAATTTTCTCACTTTCTTTCTCAATTAAGTTCAGTAAATAAACATTTTCGTTAATTAAATTGCAGGGAGGGTCTCATAAAATCGTGCTGGCAGGCGGAATACAAGTCCCGTCCTACCGCGTCCGAAGTGGCCGCGTTTATAGCGGACACTCCCAGACTACTCACACCGTGTCTCGATGTGCCGTTGGACGCACTTTCATTGGACGCTGATTCTTGGCGCTTGCCGAAAGAGATCGCTGATGTATGTACTATGTATACTGTTATAATTGCGTTATACAACTATAAACAACGTTAAAAACACTAAAAATGACATAATTATTAATTATAGTAACTCTTACAACACCAACACTAATTCTTGTGACACTAACACTACCTATACACTTAAAATTATTGTAATGACGATAATATTACGACACTAACGTACTAACACCAATCCTTATGACACTGGGCTATATCTTTATAGAATTTCTGCTACTTAATATTTTTTGTAAAAATATTACAATGAATAATATTAGAGTACCGATAGTTTAATTTAAAAATTAAAGAAATACACATTTCCATTTATGATATTGACCCATTTATGAAATATTACCCATAATATTATTAAGAAATAATTAATAAGTGTTCTGTGTATTGAAAAATTATTTATTTTAATTGTTTGTCTTTCCAGGCTCGTTGGGTATCCTGGGCAGCTCCAGCATCAGCGACCACAGACACCACGTACCTCAGTACAGATGCGCCGAGAGAAAACGATAGGTTCCTTCCTTAAAACTAACATTAGTATAGAAAATGTGGAAGTTTCTAGAAAATTTAACTAGATCAAAAAAAAGACGTGCGGCACTCGGGGACTGCCGCGGTAAACCTATTGCATGCTATGCCTTCAAGCCACACCTCCGCGCCCGTCGGAGTGGGGAGCGTGAGGTTTTTCGTTACGGAATTTCTCGATTCGGTCCCCGCGCTCAAGGCCCGCGATAGAAGCTATGCAATAGCTTAAAAATTTTGTAGAAGTTGTACATTGCTCACTTAAAAACTAAATTCACAATATTGTTAGAGGTGAACGTGAACCAATGATGTACATTATGAATAACTAACAATAATAATATAACTAAACTAGCTTTCCGCCTGCGGCTTCGCCCGCGTTTTCAAAAAAAAA
>CAJQZN010025453.1:0-10084 GCA_907164685.1 Colias eurytheme | reverse complement strand
TAAAACAGCTTCCAAGCAAGCAATGCCGTAGTACAAAGCTAGTATCTATATAATACAGTAATTTCACAGATTCTAGTGTAAATTCTAGAAGCCTGGGACATGCGACTAAGCGTGCAAAATGGCCGACTATAGTATTAATGATACACTGACATACGACGCTTGGTGTTCAGTTCATTTCAATGTCTATAACTGTAAGGTATAAAATATGGTTAGATATAATTAAAAAAATGTGTAAAGTCATGGTTATTGTTAGTTTTAATACTATACTACTACAAATAATTATTTACAATTTAATTAGTACACGTCTCTAGAAATTTAAGAAATAAAAGTTCACTTCACAGAAGACACAAAGCTCTTCAAAGTGCTTGCGCAAGTGCAGATTACATTACAATACCGTTTCTTAAAGATATTTCCGTTACCTTAATTACTAATTAGTAATTACCATTCTTATGGGATTGCTTCCCATTTGGAATCCCATATACGTATTTAAATACCAAGACATTAACATCGATGCTTTTCACATAACAAGAATATGATCGAAACATAATATTATCATAAATCGAATTAACCTGATATTGCTTACCAAATCCTTGTCAAGCTAACTACCATTTAGTTACCTTACAAATAGTTGCGAATTTACAATAAAATAATCGATGCAATTAATCCTCCATATTCAAGCTTAGAAACTACCCACAGAGTAGGAAAGCTGTGAAATTACGTAGAGTTGGCAGCAAAAAGTTTATCGACGAGTGTCGAACAGCTGGCGCGGACAAAACCTTTATAAGCGTTTACCAATAATGTTTCAGACAAATGTTATAGAATACATGGACTGACTTATTATGTTGTACTAGTATAAGCACGTGACTTCGCTCGTAGTGACCATATAACCACAGACTAATAATAATATACTACGTATACAAATATAACTATACTTAGGACATTACGGTGTATTTTTGTGTTTTAATCTAAATGTCATAATTTTAGGAAGTAATTAATGCGTGAAAAACTATGAATGCGCAACATCGTGCATACTGATTTGTCGGCGGGTTGTCATGATCCCAACGTAACGTTCCGGAAAAAGGTTGTCGCTAGGGCATGCAGAACCGGATCCGGTTCCAAGTTTTTGAAACCCGGTTCCAAATCGAGCTCAGAACCGGGTAGAACCGGGTTACCCGGTTCTTTTATAATACTTCGGAAAAAATACGAAATTAAACAAAAGTAACTGTAAAAGTACCTGATAGGCCTTTATTTTACGCGGCTTGTGTCTTATTTTATTAAATTAATAAAGAAACAAAATTTCAATACTTCTCTTTATTTATCAGTCTTATAAAAGTACCTTGGCCCTTAGTCAAACGTCAGTATCGCCAAGGAATAGAAATTGCTAACGCTAATTATTGACATAAGCTCATGATATTTTGGTAATGGTTCGGTCACACTACCAACGACGATGACGACCACGACCAAAATTCAAATCTTGCCAAAATTTATTCAAAATAAAATATTTAAATCTCCCGTCATTACGGTACTCGGAAAAAAAATAATTCGAGGTCAATTAATAAAAAAATAGTTTTTTTTTGCGATTTTCGCCGAGACGGTAAGTTTATCATACCTGGAACCAAAATTGTACATCATAAAATTATCTATAAAAAAGGTTAAATAAATTTTTTCCTAGGAGCTACCGTTTCTACGAAAAACCTATTTTTTTATCCATTGATCTCGAAAAAATTTTTTTAATTGTGTTTTGCACAATTTATTTAATTTCGACTGGATGAAAATTTTGTTCGTGGTCGTCGTCGTCGTTGGTAGTGTGACCGAATCCTTAGGCAAAACATCATACGCTTATGTCAATTTGTATCGATAGCGTATTCTATTCCTTAGCGTTTTGACGGTTGTCTCGGCGCTCTTGTTATCATAATATCACATAAAAACATGAAAAGTACCCAGCTGTAGGTTTTGAGTCCCATGCGAATGTCGAAATTTTCGAAAATTTTCAGCATTTACGGCTGTATCTTTTGATGCGTTGGCTTGTGAGCTCGACTTTTTCACATAAAAGGGACCGAAGACTTGAGTATTCGATATAAATTTCAGCTTGATACCAAAAACAAAAACATGACTGGATCATTAAATATGAATCAGTAAAATTAACAGCTTTTCAAATTCACGAGAAATCTAATAAAAATATTTCTGTAGCCTAATTTTTGTCATTTTCGAAGCCTAATTTTTTTTGGTAATACAACCGTAGGAAACTTATAGCATCTAAGGTTAGACATCCAATCGGAGCCACGTTTGAGGCGTGGCACGAAAATTCGCGATGCACATGAGTCTGACGTTGCTTGATACAATAAATTTGTTAAAATAATGCAGCAAAATATAAATAATACTTTATATTTTAATATTTTGGTCGGAACCGGGAGAACCGGGTTTCATACTATTCAGACCCGGTTCTCAAGATCATCAAAAAACCCGGGTTTACCCGGGTTTTTCGGAACCGGGTAAACCCGGGTGCATGCCCTAGTTGTCGCCCCTAACTCCCACATTCCAAACATTTCGGTCGAAGATCTACGCTGTTTGCGTAATGAGGTGTCATTATTAAAGGAGCAACTTAGTAAAGCGGTGACCTTAGTGGAGAGCTATGAAACGAAGTTGGATTTCTACTCCAACCAAATTGCGGATCTTCATAGTCTTCTGATGAGTTCTACTGCTCCCAATCTCCCCACACAAGGATCTCCCACAAACAAGGCAGCCATGGCGTCCGTTCAGACTTCGAAGCCTAAAAAGAAATCGAGCAGGCTTAACGCCGTGACTGGGCCCAAATCCAACCCTCCCCAGAAGGCCTCCAACCCTCCCCAGAAGGCCTGCTCTGATAAGGCTGAACTTGTTGAGACTATCGAGGCAACCCCTAGCCACCCTAAATCTGAACAGCATCAGTGGAGGGAAGTAAGGCAAAACCGTCGGCCGCCTTCTCTATGTGGTGCAGCAGGACCTAATGTAACCTCCCTTAAGGCTGTTGAGCCTCGTAAATACCTACATCTTTGGAATATGGAATCCAGTGCTGATGAAATCCGTGACTACCTCCGCCATCTCTGTCCTGTGGGTAATTGTACTGTTGAGGAACTTCGACCCCGAGGTGATTATAAATCGTATAAACTTGGTGTTCCTGTTGCTTATTTTGATTCTTGTCTGTCAACTGAAGTATGGCCGGTCAATGCTAGAATTAAAACCTGGATAGCGCAAAAGCGTAAACAGGCCGAATCGGGAGTTATGAGATCAAACCAGCCCTTTCGTGACCAAAATAACAAAGAGTAACTCTGCCTCCTTTAGTATATTTTATCAAAACGTACGAGGACTAAAAACGAAACTCAAGACCTGGCGAAGTGGGCTAGCCCTACTAGATAATAATCTGATAGCTGTTACCGAAAGTTTTCTAGACAAATCTATCGAAGACAATGAATTAGTATACGGTGACTGGAGTTTTCTCCGCCGCGACAGGGGCACGCCTTGTGGTGGTGTTCTACTCGGCGCTCATGGGTCACTTATGTTAAAGCGTTGTACCGAGTTCGAAACAGAGAGAGGAGAGGATCTGTGGGCGAGCCTTAGTTGGTGCGGTCGGTCAATTTTTATCTGTGTCGTCTATGTTAAGCCTAGTGCCAATGATAGTGATTACATGGAATGGTTTTGTAAAGTTGAAAGTTTTTTAAATAATTTGAAATCGTCAGTGATAGTCATTCTAGGCGATTTAAATTTGAATAGTGCCTCTATGAATATTAATAATTATTACTGTTATTTTAAGTCTTTTTGTAATTTGTCTGAAAAAAACATTGTATGCAATTCCTACGGCGGAATGCTTGATGTCGTTCTTTGTAGGGAGAGCAGCGTTGCGATTGGGATAAGTGTAGCTGCTACAGAGGGTATTGTTCCACCCGATGCTTATCATCCGCCATTAAACGTAGATATTGATATGTCATTTTGCACAACTCATCACTCCGATCATATTCAGCCGAGTAATATAGATCCAGCTAACGACTGGAATTTCATAAAATGTGATTTCATACAATTATATCAGTTATTATCACAGACGTCTTGGCTAGATGTGTTGCATGCCCAGAATGTGGATGTTGCTTGCAATCTATTTTATTCTAAAATTTACACTATATTTGATTCTTGTGTACCCAGGAAGAAGCGTAAGAATTCAAGCTGCAGACGCTACCCAGTTTGGTTTTCCAATGATATTATTAAAGAGATTAAGATCAAATCTGAATTGCATGCAGTGTGGAAGCGTTCAAAGTCCTGCGAAAGTTACACACATTTTTCGAATCATAGAGCGCAGTTAAAAATTCGAATAGAAACTGCCTACATAAACTATATGAAAGCAATCGAGGACAACATTAAAGTGGCCCCACGTAAGTTTTGGCAGCACATTTCGAATCTCAGATCGAAGGGAGGCTTTGAGCCTACCGTTTCCTATATGAGTTCAACTTTCTCGGGACCTGCGGCTGCTGAGGCTTTTGCTAATTACTTCGCTAGTGTATTTTTGCCAGATTCTCCGACCTTGAATGTCGATGAGTGTAATATATCGGATAGCTCATCTAATAGTAATTACATAAACATAAAAAATATCACCACCGATGATGTCGTCACTGGTATTAACAAGTTGAAGCTCAGTAGCGCTGTGGGACCTGATTGTCTTCCTCCTGCTTTTATCAAAGGAGCTAGAGATTTCCTTTCTGTACCATTATGTCATATTTTCAACCTTGGCCTCAAGTCGGGTGTCTACCCAGCAACATGGAAGCTGTCTAGAGTTATACCCATCCCTAAGAGCTCAAACAAATTACTAGTTGAAGAGTATCGACCAATAGCTATTCTATCCTCAGCTGCTAAAATCTTCGAAAGCATCCTACATAAATATATTTACATGCAGGTGAATAAGTATCTGTGTAATGAACAGCATGGATTCAGGACCATGAGATCGGTTGATACAAATTTAATGACTCTTGTCGAATATATTTCGGTTCGACTCGATCGAGGGCGTCAAGTTGATGTACTTTACTTTGACTTCCAGAAGGCCTTTGATAGAGTGAACAATGACATATTGTTGGCGAAGCTCTGTGCTATAGGTTTTTCCCCGGGACTTCTTCGGCTGCTGGCGGATTATTTGCGTGACCGACAACAGTTCGTCAGACTCGGTCTGTATGAATCTAAACCCTACCACACGCGTTCAGGAGTTAGTCAAGGTTCCATACTGGGGCCTCTCTTATTTTTGATCATGGTAAACGACCTACCTAGAGTGGTATCTCATGCTAGGAGTCTTCTTTACGCTGATGATTTCAAATTGTATTTGGAAATCGGGTCTGAGTTAGATTGCTTAGCTCTTCAACATGACATCGATGCTATTTATGAGTGGAGCATTAGAAACAAATTGGAATTTAACATAGAGAAATGCTTTGTGATGACCTTCGGTCGGATGAGGCACCCGATACACTTTGATTACAAGATCAAAAATACGTCCATTAAAAGAAGCACTGTAATTAAGGACTTGGGTGTCACATTTGATCGCGGGCTCACATTTCACGATCATGTGGCAATGTTGGCAAAGGAATCTTTTAGGCGGCTTGGGTTTGTTCTTCGGAATGTGCGTGATTTTCGAACAGGACGCGCCATAGGGCTTGTATATGGAGCCCTGGTCCGCAGCAAGTTGGAGGCTAGTTCTTGTGTATGGAACACACACGAGGGAAAATATACCCTGATGCTCGAAAAAATCCAAAAGGCTTTCCTTCGGTTCCTGTTCAAGCATCAATTTGGGTACTATCCCTATTTATATCCGACAATGTTTTTGCTAGGCTGTCTTGGGTACAACTCATTGGAGACACGTAGGAAATACAATCAATTAGCCTTTGTCTGCAAGATTCTGCGTGGCAAAATTGACGCTATTGATTTGAGTGATGAGGTGTGTAAATTATTTGTGCCTGATAATTACTGTCGAGCGCGCAAGCATGTGCTCTTTGCTATACCGCCGGCTCACACTACAGCCCGAGCCTTATCACCAATTCCACGCGCTCTCACTGCGCTCAATGCTCTCCTCAATAACAACCCCGAATGCGATCTGTTCGCGGATGGATGGGGCTCGTTGTTGTCGGCGTGCTTGAGCTTTTCTGAAAAGTTTTGAATGGTTTTTGTTTTTAATACTAGCAATCAATTTATCATATTTATTGCTGGTGTTGGGAACAGAAACCATTCATTGTATTAATTCATTATATATATTAATTTATTGTTTTTCTTTTTATATGTAATTTGTAATTTGATTTAATTTAATTTTATTTTTTGTAATATAATTTATGTAATTTTTTATAATTAATGTAATTGGTGCAATACCGTTTTAATTATAATAATAATAAATAATAAATAAATAAATAAATGAAATTCTATAAAATACTAGGCCATTTGTTTTGAAGAGATTAATAATCTTAAAATACTAGGAATAATTAAGTAAACATATAATACAATGTATTATGTACTAGCGGTCCGCCCCGGCTTCGCCCGTGGTACATGTTTACGTTTTCTCTACATAAAAACCATCCTCGTACTTCAAGGAATATAATAAAAAAAGAATTATCGAAATCGGTTCAGCCGTTCTCGAGTTATGCGCTTACCAACACATTTTGCGATTCATTTTTATATATAAGACTAGCGGTCCGCCCCGGCTTCGCCCGTGGTACATGTTTACGTTTTCTCTACATAAGAACCATTCTCGTACTTCAAGGAATATAATAAAAAAAGAATTATCGAAATCGGTTCAGCCGTTCTCGAGTTATGCGCTTACCAACACATTTTGCGATTCATTTTTATATATAAGATTATGTCATAATATAATAAGAGGTCCGTTTTATACAATAAATTATTGTTCCAAAATACTGTTTCATCAAGAAGTAACAATATAACATATCTATTATTTACTAAACATAAAATATGAATTCCTATAACATTAGGTGCCTACTCCTTTAATTTAATGTAATATATTCTCAAGACGCTCGAGCTCGTAACAATTTCTTCAAATTATTTATCTTTCGACATCAGAATGCCTTCTTTACCAATTTATAATGTATTATTTAGTTTACTATTTACTATTCTTTATTAAATATATCATTAGATACGGATACTTATGTGCTAAATAAAAAATTGTACATATATACATGCTTGGATAACACTTAAAGCATCATTGATCCCGTTTTAGATTTCTACCATTAGAGCTGAGTGACTTACATTTGACACAAAATAAGTCAATCCCTACTATCCCTACTTAATATTATAAATGCGAAAGTAAGTCTGTCTGTCTATATCTGTTACGCTTTCCCGCTTAAACCTCTCAACCGATTTTGATGAAATTTGGCACCGACAATCTTTAGACCCTGAGAAAGGCGAAATTTTATTTCGAAACTAGATTTCCGCCCGCGGCTTCGCCCGCGTTTTCAAAGGAAAACCCGCATAGTTCCCGTTCCCGTGGGATTGCCGGGATAAAACCTATCTTATGTGTTAATCCAAGTTACCTTCTGCATGTGTGCTAAATTTCATTGTAATTGGTTCAGTAATATTTGCGTGAAAGAGTAACAAACACACACACATCCTCACAAACTTTCGCATTTATAATATTAGTAGGATGGTATTATAAGAAAGGTTATTAATTATTATCATGCAATTATACGTATATGGTTCTGATGATAAGAATAATAACAAATAACTATAATTCTGTGAATAATTTTTGTTTTATTGAGTCTTCAAGTTAGGATTGCAGCACAGGATTGCAGGTTCGAATGATAATAATTTTTGTATACCATCGTATATATTATAACCTTTATTGTTATCCAAATATGCTGTTTTAAACTGGACGTTCGTTAAAAAATTGTTTATTAAATATTAAATATAGTGATTGAGTCAACAACTGAATAACAAGTGTAAGTACTATTTTATTCAATCACTAGCTTCCGCCCGCGACTCCGTCCGCGCGGATGTCGGTCTTCGCGTGGATGGTTTATTTCTCCATTTTGAGTAACTCTGACAATGACATTGGACCCAAATACGGCTAGGCCTATAATAATACGCAACGTGTGTTCGCGGTTCTACAGAACAACGTCTATGGATAAAACTGAAAAATTAAGATTAATTTTTTTTTACGTATTTTTCCAGGATAAAAAGTATCCTATTTTACGCCCAGGATAATAAGGTATAAATATACCAAGTTTCATCGAAATCGAACCGTTAGTTTTTACGTGATGCCTGAACATACAGACAGACAGACAGACAGACAGACAGACAGACAGACAGACAAAAATTTTTTTAATCACATATTTGGGTTTGGTATCGATCCAGTAACACCCCCTGCTATTTATTTTTTCAATATTTTCAATGTACAGAATTGACCCTTCTACAGATTTATTATATGTATAGATATGTACCACGGACGAAGCCGGGGCGGACCGCTCGCGCTAGTCAAATATAAAAATAAAGTAATAAAAAAACTCACCTACGCGTTTCGCGTTAGTTATAATTAAAATTCATTAAAACTAATAAAAATACTTAAGACACAGACAAAATTTCATAGCATTATATTATCTGTGCTATAACTATTAGCATAGATACTCTATAGTCTATACTCTATAGTCTATAGTGTCATATTCAGGCCAACCTGTTGCTATGAAAGTCGTAAAAAACCGTTCATTTTTATTCCGATCTATTGCCTAGATAGATACACCAAATCTAGACTGGAAAAATAAATATTTATGAATCTATCGACCCGTATTACTGTTATTTGAATTAGATCTATCCATAATTTGGCTAGACGTGTGATTAGTGCATAATTTAGTATCGACTAGCTTTTACCATAGATATAATAAAAGTAGTTTTACTTAATTCTATATCCATGGACGTATAAAAAAAGACGGACGGTATATCGCCTAAACATTGAGTGAAGCCTAGTAATGGCGGCGAAACATCCATGTGTGTGTGCCATGTTGCCATGGCAACAGTTGTGTTGATGACAATGGCGGCTGTATTTTTTTTCTATAAATTTTGCCGTAATAATTTTGTCATTAAAACATAAGAGAAATAACTTGCTTCCCTGTGGAATGTAATCCCTTGTGTTTTGTTATTTAAAATTGTACTGTTGCGACACCATTTAACCACGCAAGACGGCATTTTAAATATTTTTTGTGAAACAGTGACGCAGTTAATCAGTCGGTAGTTCACGACGTAATGGCGGCCGACTAGCTTACTATGGTGAGAGTGTGTGCGTGTTTATTGTCTTTACACGATCGCTAGCTTACTATGGTGGCTTCACGTTGTTTGTTCGTAATACGGCGTCCGTCTTTTTTTATACGTCCATGTCTATATCTAGATTGAAATGTATCAATTTATTTAGATGTTAAAATATATCTTGTTAAATACATGTAAAACGACAAAACAAAAAATAAGTAGGCAACGTAAAAGTTTACTTCATAATAGTTAAAAGCGACATTATATACTGGCAAACATTTTTATTGAAAGAACAAAAATCTTCAATTATTTTCAGCCGAAAACACGACAATTTCTTAATCACGTAACAATGTACAGAAATAAATCTATAAAAAGATAACTTCCGTTCGTTTTAATTATAAGAAAGATCTAGTTTAAATCATTAGTGCTCCCATAGAAATCTAAATAACAAGACACATAGAAGTGCTATAATGTCATAATTCGTATGAAAACCGCTGTCGCCAAAATCAACACATTCAAACCGAAAGCTAAACAGTACACACAAGTAAACTATGCCTTCTATTGGACAGCTTGATTTTAGTGAAAACTAACTTATCTATTAAATTAAGCTTTTGAATATGTATCCTAACGCACGAATTTACGGTTTATTTTAGAATAACATCCCTAAGTATATGAGACTTTTTGCTCCAATACGAACAAACGTGATAATAAGAATGGTCGACTGTGTCATTCATTGTTATTTCGATTACTATGGTGACACTCGTAATACTTGTAAATATTCTATAATTTTAAGGAATAACCGGCCAAGTGCGAGTCGGGCTCGCGCACAAAGGGTTCCGTA
>CAJQZN010025451.1:0-10071 GCA_907164685.1 Colias eurytheme | reverse complement strand
TAAAGGTACTGCTTTTTTGTTTGTGTAAACTTATGAAGTTTTAATATAAAAGAGTAATTTGAAAGAGCAAACTCTTTAATTCACTCGTGTTGTTACATTATATGCTTTAAAAACTGCTGAATTAAAAAATTTACATGAAAAAGGTTCTACCCAATATATTTTGTACAAAAAATAATATGAAATAAATATAATACTAACTAAATCACTTTACACTTTAAAATTATAAGTTAAAGAACTCAATAGGATAATGGAATTGAAGTAAATTAGTTTGTAAGTTCAAACTAAATTTAAAAAAATCTAATATCTTATCGTTATTTTATCCATGATACAATCTTAGATTTTATCAGAGTAAAACAGTGGCTTATTGTTGTATAAAACATATTCCCAATTCATCAATCATAATTGTCAATTGTGTATGTTATTGTTATTTTCAAGATACATAATTTCTCACCACAGAATTTGTGTGTATGTCTGTAAAATGTTTGTAACCTAGCTCCTCAGAAACTTTACATTGACCAATGTTTAATTTATAAATTGTTTGTGAACCTTAAAAATTTAAAAAATCGGTTGTAAACTGTATCTGCCCCCCTAGTCAAGTGGCTTTCTGTTAGCGTAGCGACGTAACCTGTAGATACGTTTATCTACAGGTTACGTCAATCTCATACATTCGTAGTCTATTCTATTGAACGCTACGCTAACAGAAAGCCACTTGACTAGGGGGGCTGTATACTGTTAGTAAAATATGTTGTATATCCCTATTAAGGGATATCAAAACAATTATTGAAATTTTGCCATTCATCATCTAAATTTATAGAATACTAGCGGTCCGCCCCGGCTTCGTCCTACGTGTTTAAACTATCCTATCTCTCAAGTTGGATCGAACTGCACATGGTGTGCGAATTTTATTATAATCGGTTAAGTGGTAGTCCATTGAGGACAAACATTGTGACACGAGATTTATATATAGGTACATACTAGCTTTCCGCCCGCGGCTTCGCCCGCGTTTTCAAAGAAAAACCCGTTCCCGTAGGATTTCCGGGATAAAACCTATCCTATGTCCTTTCTCGGGTATCAAAATATCTCTATACCAAATTTCATGCAAATTGGTTCAGTAGTTAAGGCGTGATTGAGTAACAGACAGACAGACAGACAGAGTTACTTTCGCATTTATAATATTAGTATGGATTAAGATTTTATTGCACATGGCATCAAATAAAATGCATTCCCTAACCAATGAACTTAACAATAAACTCAATTTCCAGCATGTAAACGACTTATCAATGTGCCTCGACGTTGACAAAATACTGAGCACAGCGGAAGGCATCTACCACCAAGTGATATCAGCCCCGCACCTCACCGACCAAGTGCGGGTTATCCTCGGCTTGCCCATAGATAAAAAAGAACCGGTTGCCATGACAACGGAGAATAACAGACAGGACATGGAAGAAGTTATGTATCAGATTGGCTTAGATATGAATTTTTAAGGCACGTTGGTATAAGGCAGTTCAATAAAGAAACGATTCTTCAATGGCGGCGCTTATCATTCCCTACGGACTATTTATCATCCACACGGCCGTACGGCATGCAAAAAAACATGGAAAAATAAAATACTAAAATGTATTTGATTTTCCCTATAATAGTTTTTATTTTTTTATCATAAATTTACAATGACAATTATGCATTTGCGAAAGTAAATAATGTTTTATTGGAATTTGACAAAATATGTTCTTTGGGAAAAGTTGTTCAGTTTTATGGGCTCATTACAAATATTATGGGGATTTTGTTACATTCTGTATACGTAAATATGATAATTCATATAAATACACAAATACCATAACAAAAATGTTTGTCAACAAACAATTTGAAATAATTAATAAAAAAAATTAACCATTTACGTTATTTTTATTTTCTTTTTTGCTGACCCTACCATACGTCAGTGTCAGCTTTGGCCGCCATTGAAGATCCGTTTCTTTAATGAACTGCGTAATATTTTATAGCATGGTAGTGTAGCGCTAGACTTAGTTTTGGAGTGGAATATTGTGTGGAGATTATTGTTAGCTATTTATTCACCTAAAATGTAGATATAGGAATCCATACAACTGTTTAGAGAGTACAAAATGGGCGGCCTTATACCTGTTTAATTAATTTGGATTGTAATATTGTGAATTGATCGATATGCACAATTGTTTTTTATTTCTATTTCAAAATGGTGTCTAATCTAGCTTGGAGACATTATTTTTTTATAACACAAATAGATTAAATTATAGTTTGTTGTTGATGCTATATTATTTTGACAAATTGAATACAAAAAGGGCGTTTGGTTTTGTGGTGTTTTTTTATTCTAACATTTAGTCTAGTTTTCGTTTTAAATGTTTATTGAGTATATGATAGCTATATTAGATGTTTGGTTTAGATGTTTATATGGATAATTTTATAACATCTAATTAAAGGAATGTAAGTCCTTGCAATGTTTGCTAACAATATTACAGTTGAAATCAAATAATCAGAATTCATCTTAAGTTTGTTTCTTTTAAAATAGTATAACATTTCTTTGAAATATGTAATGTTTAGGAATATTGTATGTATTAGATAGATATAAACTGAGTTTAGTTAAGAGCACATAAAATAGTGTGTTCTATATTTGGGTTATTTTTGAATTACACAATTAACATGCAATTATTTTTCTATGTAATAAGGTTATTTATCAATACTTTAAATATTAAAAATAAGCGAACTGTATTATTTAAAATATTAGATTGATAGTTTTTTGAAATATGGTGTATAAGTATAAATTTAGTTATATCTGTTACTATTAATTTCACAGACATAGAGAACCTTTCATTTTTCTATAATTCGCGAGCCAAAAATAATACAATGGCGAAGTGCATGTTGTCTTACTCACACATTGCTTGTTTGTAATATTCTATTTCACTCACACCAATTTAAAGGCATGTGAAAAAAAAATAACCTAAAATTATTTTTGTGACATTTCTTATAATAATAATAAGACTAATTTCGATTGCAGGTTACACTCGAATATAACGGACTTCAGATTTCAGTTGTGACACAAACGGTTTGGGCGTTGCTTGCCTAATGTAAATATATTATTATATAGTATTATTGACTAGCCAATATGTGATAATTTTATATTTTTATATATCAACCTGTCATGGACATCAAAGAACCGCATTCCATACAAAATGTTAAACAAATTTAGCAGTATTGACTTTTTTCATAGAATGATCATTTGATTATCAAAATCATGGGCGTTGAAGTTAAAATATACCTATATTATAAGTCACTTATCTCTTTCAATACTTATTTGTTACTACTTCTTATCATTTTTTTTTCATTTATTTAAACTTTCCACTGCTCCATAAAGGACCATTATTTTACATATATGTTTTTCTTTTTAATATTTTATTTTTCTCTACTGACTATGCCCATGATCACAATGATAGGTTTTTATATACTATAATTATTAAATATTGAATTCAGTCTTGCCCACCCATGACCCAGTATAGAGATTTTTTATAAAAGAATAAAATTAATATGTTATTTAACTAATAAATGCTACGCTCATCAAGTGCCCATAGATAAAAAATATTACGAAGGTAGGTGTTAAAATTCTAAACTTGATATTTTAATAACGTAATTTTATGTAAAAATGTCAATTTTAAAGTTTAATATTCTAAATTATTTTCGTGTCTTATTGGAACTAGGCATTAAAAATAGTGTAAACTAATATTATCTTCTTTTTGTATGGTTGTTATAAAAAACTTATTACTTATAAGATTTAATTCAAATTTCAAGGAGGCTGTATATCATTCAAAATTTCTGCACATTTTCATTAACATTAATGTAAGTAAATTGTTGCTTTATAATCTGTTACAATTATAAAATAGTTCAAAATATGATTTAAAAATTTAATTCACTTGTTTAATGTTTCATTGTTTAATAAATTTATGTACCTGTATTTGTTGTTTTATTTATTAGATAATAGCATAGCATAAGTTTAATTTGTCTTTATGTAGTGTAAAATAAATGAATGAAATGTGTTTTCCAAAACATCAGGCTCAAGTATCATGAAATTGGTCCAGTGGTTTTTCGTGAACAAGTAATAAAAAATACAATATATTTTTGATATAATTATATGTCAATCCTAAAAAAATTTCGCATTCAAATAAGAGACTATCAAAAGAGGAGCTATCTATGAGAAAGATTTTCTGTTGTTCAAAACAGTCTGAAACATACAACAGCTATTTTCGAAATGGGAACCATTGAAAAGCTACATTTCATTTCATTCAGGTCGTTTCATAATACATAAAGAATTTGAGGGAGTATATAGTAATTCATTTAACTGTAAGATCATGAAAATTGTGAATGAATTACCAAATAAAACATTGAAGTATTATTACACATTTATTAAATCCATAAATACATAATATACAAAATGATGAGATCATAATAATACTTTGTACTTCATAAAAATAATTTTATCTTATAAATTCATCATCAAACCAGATTGAGTTTGGGAGTGTGATTTCAAATGTACATTCAGGCCGTATCTAGTTTGATATGATTTATCACACAAATGACAATGGAAGTTCTTAACACCAGTATGGGTTAAAGAGTGCCGTTGCAACTCGGATTTAGAGAAAAATCGTTTACCGCAGCTCTCACAAGCATACTTTGTTTCTTTTAAATGATTCTTTCGTATGTGTGAACTACGAGAACTGGATGATATAAAGGTTGCGTTGCAAACTTCACACCTGTGATTTCTAGTTCTTTTGTGATTCCATAGAATATGCGAATTCAGGCTACCTGGTACTTTAAACTTTTTGGGACAGTACTTACAGCTATAGGCTCTATTATTGCTATGTGTGAGCATGTGGATTCTTATATAGCCTGGCGGGTAGGACTTGCCACACTGATCACATTGCCGCAATAGTTTCTCCTTGTTGTGCTTATCTTTAATTTTATTTGGGTTTGGTTGGCACTGATGCTTCTGCAAATCTTCACCTGTGTAGAAACCCGCCCAGCAGTTCTCACATATAAATGGACGTAAGTGAAGTTTTCTATGCATTATCAAGGAACGGAAATCCTCAAACTTTTCACTACAATATTCACAACTTCTACCAACTGTATTTTTAATTTCATGGGTGTTTAAACAGTGGATACTTAGCAATTGCGTTGAAGTAAACTTAGCTTTGCATTCTACACAATATATTTCTATAGCTTCTTCTAAAACTTTACTGAATTCATTATTTTCATTCTTATTAGATATTTTTTGATTATTTTGGTAAAGCTGTGATTCTGATTCCTGGTCATCTTCTGTTAAATAGTTATAATTATCACCACTTAATGAATCTGTATAGTATTTGGCTTTTTCTGATAAAGTTTTGGCGCTCGATTCAATGAGAATTTTAAAAGAATAAGTTATAGTAAGTTGGTATACACAATTTATACAGATATTCTCTGGGAAGTTATCTTCTTCTGATATCTGAAACGGAATAAAACGACATTAATTTCGTTACTAAGCAAGTACATAATAACATCATATTGAATTGAATGAAAACTTCCTAACCCTGTAGTTATAAAAATTTTGCAAAATATCGGTGAGACGAACATCTTCTCCTGCAATAGATATAACGGTATGAATATGTTTCATTTCTTTTCCATTGCTTAAACAAGTTCTACAGCAATTATTATAATCCATTTTGTTATTCATACATTTAATTAAATTTTAAAAGATTTTATCGCTAGATTTTGTAAATAAAACAAACGTCAATAGAATAAAAATAACAATATGTCAAATGTCAATTTACAAAAAGGGGTAGTATAATTGAACTTAATCCAAGCAGGAATATAACACATAACAAATATCTTATACTTATATAATTTAAATTTAGTGGAATTAAAATGTCTATTTTTCTGCTTTTTTATAATTTATAAAAATTTAGATCACTATTTATTCATCGGGCAATATTTATCTACAGTTACACGCGAGATGACAGAACTTGGCATCAAATTGGCAGTTGCCAAATGCCAATGTATGTCAATAAATTGTCAAGTGAAAACAATTAAACAACACAATGAACACAAATTGCCCTCAACCTGATGAATCTTCAAATACTTCAAAGAAACTACCCAACAAAAAAGCTTGGCGTCAGAAACGAAAACGCTTGAACAAGCAGGGTAGAAAAGAAATCAAAAAGAACAATAAATTGTCATTCACAATGTCTACATGGGCAGAGACCTTCACTTTAGCTTCGAATTGGCAAATAAAACATCAGCTGGCTTATTGGAAAGCGCGAGCTAAGGCACTTGAATATGAGAACAGTATACTGCATGATATAATTCGTAAGAATTACCTCGGGAACAGTTCAAATACGGATAACACGCCTGTCGAATCGGAACCTATAGATCAAGATGAAATTGAACATACAAACCAAGAAGTGAGCCAAACTGGTACTAACCAAAATGATAATCAAAATAATGAACAAAACGACGAAATGTGCGATGAAGTGTGTTCCGATAATGAAGAAGGGAACGAAGATTTTGAAGTGAGTGAGGAATTTATAGAATTTTTACGGACTAATGCGAAATTTAAGGAAGATGCGCGAATAGAACGCGAGAAGTTAAAAGCAAAGCAACAAGCCCAAGAAGAAATACAAGAAGAGAGTGAGGATAGAACTATAATGAATAATGAACAATTAAAAGAATTGTATGGTGAAAAGTGGCAAAGAATTAGTGCCTTACAAATGTCCTTAATGACAGATTTCATGAATAAAAGTGACGAGTGTAAACCGGTGTACTGGCCTAATATACCGTTTAATTTTAATTATAGCTAATACCTACTATAAGCAATTATTTTGTATTTTTATTAAATAAAATATGTACATATTAAATAAACTCAAACTCAAACTCAAACATTCATTTATTCAATTAGACTACTATTTAGTAGCACTTTCGAATCGTCATTACATAGTATTTTTAACATTTACCACCGATTCGGAAAGCAGTATCTATGGAGAAGAATCGGCAAGAAACTCCATAGTTGCTCTTTTAAATAATGTCAATAAATTTACATAGTATGTAACTTATATCTACCTAACTACATAATATGCCAAAGAACTGTCCTGTGGTTTTTACGCGACAACCCTCCATGGGTCTTTATCGTCCATATATTCCTGAATACTGTAGTACGCTCTCTGAACTAGTACATTTTTTATGTAAGTTTTAAATTTAGAACTACTAAACTCTTTAATATTGTGAGGAATTCTATTGTATAAGCGTATACCTTGACCCATAAATGAATTTTTAACTTTAGCTAATCGGAAAAATGGCATTTCAATTCTATTCTTGTTCCTTGTGCCATAATCGTGTCTATCTCCTACTCTTGTGTGTAAGTCAGAGCTTTTGTGTACATGCAAAATATTATTAAATATATACTGTGATGGTACAGTAAGGATACCAGTATTCTTAAAATGATCTCTTAGTGAGTCCCGAGCACGTAAATTATATATAGAGCGAATGGCTCTTTTCTGTAAGATAAATATAGTTTCTATATCTGCAGCCCTGCCCCACAGTAGAATTCCATAGGACATAATGCTATGAAAGTAGCTGAAATAAACCAATCTAGCCGTATCCTCATCGGTGAGATGCCTTATTTTTCGGACTGCATATGCAGCAGAACTGAGCTTACCTGCAGCGGTGTTGACATGGGCTCCCCACTGTAGTTTCTCGTCCAATGTTAACCCTAGAAATACAGTAGACTCAGTAGGATGCAATACCTCCCCGTTCAAGGTAATATCTCTGTTCAACTTTTTTACATTAGGAAGTAAAAATTCAACACAAGTGGTTTTTTTGGCATTTAATAATAAATTATTGGCAGTAAACCATTCAGATATGTGTAAAAGAGCACTGTTCACTTCGTCAACATTTGGGTCATGCCTATCCACATTAAAAATTAATGAGGTATCATCTGCAAACAGAACTATTTCACACCTATCCTGCAAATAATAGGGAAGATCATTGATATATACCAAGAACAAGAAGGGACCTAAAATTGACCCCTGTGGAACACCAATGTTAATTGACGCACCGCTAGAACGTTCTCCATTAACAACTACAGTCTGTATCCTATCATGCAGGTATGACGCTATGAGGTTCTGGGCTTTTCCTTTAATTCCATAGTGATTAAGTTTACGTAACAAAGTACAATGTTCAACGCAGTCAAATGCCTTGGAGAGGTCACAAAATATCCCTAGAGCATTTTTTGAGTTTTCCCATGCCTTATATATATGTGTTAGAAGTGCAACTCCAGCATCTGTGGTTGAGCGCCCCTTTGTGAAACCAAACTGTTTGGTGTGCAGTAAATTATTAGATGCAAAATGACTACTCAATTGGTTTAATATTAACTTCTCGAATACCTTACTTAATGTTGGTAAAATAGAGATAGGTCTATAATTGTTACAGTCTTCTTGATCGCCCTTCTTAAATAAAGGTATAACTTTACTAAGCTTTAGTAAATTAGGAAATGTACCATAGTCACAACACTTATTAAATATGGAAGCTAAATTTTTCGCAATATTTTCTATTATATTATTAACTAAATTTACGGACATTCCCCAAAGATCACAAGTATTTTTAAGATTAAGCGTCTTAAAGGCAGTAACAATATCATTAGCAGTTACGTGTCGTAATTCAAATAATGTACTGCACTCCGCAACATGGTCCCTCAAAAAGGTCTCTGCAAGTGCTGAAGACGAATTTAAACTATTAGTAATAGTAGCAGGGACACTACTGAAGAATTCTTCAAAAGCAAGCGCAACATCAGCACTTTTGTCAATAACCCTGTCATTATTTACAAGTTTTATGGTATTACTTGATTTGCTTTTACCCATTTCACCATTAATAATTGACCAAACTGTTTTAACTTTATTATCAGAGTCGCGTATTTTTTCTTTGATATACAAACGCTTTGCAGTGAAACAAACTTGTTTAAAAATTTTTGAGTAATTTCTAACATAACTAAGAAAAGATGGGTCTTTATTATATTGCTTCATACCATATAATTCATAAAGAATGTTCCTGCACCTATGTATACTAGCTGTCGCCCATTTACTAAATGGTAAATCCTTGGTAATATTTAAAGATTTAACTTTAAATATTTTTTCAAATTCTTTATGTACTAAATTAAAAAGATTTTTAAACATTTCACAAGGACTATTAGGATAGGATTGAACATTTAGTACAGGCAGGTTTTTATTAATATTATTCCTAAATTTATTAATGCCTTTTTTAGTTATAGGCCTAACATTAATCCTTTTAAATGTAGGTATGCAATCCCATTCAAAAACTACTTTCTGGCCACAGTGATCCGAAGTCAATGTATTGAGAATATTTTTCTCTAAACAGATGCAGTCACAGTATATATTATCAATACAAGTTGCAGAAGTAGG
Organism: Colias eurytheme; assembly: GCA_907164685.1. Classification (NCBI taxonomy): domain Eukaryota; kingdom Metazoa; phylum Arthropoda; class Insecta; order Lepidoptera; family Pieridae; genus Colias; species Colias eurytheme. The sequence continues at coordinate 604 of CAJQZN010025451.1, read as the reverse complement.
TGTAATTCGTGTGGGTTCGTTAAAAAGTTTATATAGATTAAATGACTGAAACAAATTAACAATTCGTGTAGCCGTTTGTGTTTGTAAAAGTAAATCAATATTAAAATCACCACATACTATAACTTTTTTTTTACTCCTGCTTAGACGCTTTAATATTTCTTCCATGACTGTCTCAAACATATTATAGTCACTGGAAGGGGGTCTATAAACGCAAACAATAATATAACGCTCTAGCTCCACACAGGACAGTTCAATGGTCCGTTCTACAGAAAGACTAACAATGTCAGTTCGTTCTTTACATTTTACACTATCATGTACAAAAATAACAGAACCTCCGTGAATAGCCTGTGTCCTAAAGTATATACTTTTTAATTTGTAATTTTCAATATTTACTAACGACTGACATTGTTTAAGCCAATGTTCTGTTACACAAAATATTTTAATATTGTTATCATTCAGAAACAATTCTGACTGACTCTACTGAACCGATTACAATGAAATTTAGCACACATATAGAACGTAACTTGGACACATTGAATAGGTTTTATCCCGGAAACCCCACGGGAACGGGAACTATACGGGTTTTTTTTTGAAAATGCGGGCG
>CAJQZN010025449.1:0-13933 GCA_907164685.1 Colias eurytheme | reverse complement strand
CGCGGTAGGAAGTTCCTCCTAAAACGCACGGTGGAAGAACGCCAAGTATCGAGATGATGTGGGTGAAATTTGAGCTTGTGGCGTGCGCTTCGGTGGTGAAATTCGGCGGCTGGTATTGCACCGAACAGCTCTTCAGAGCATTCACCGTGGAAAATGCGGTAAAAAACGCAGAGAGATGCGACATCTCTACGGAGAGCCAAAGAGTCCAGCCGATCAGTAATACAAGGATCATCCACAAACCGTGTTGCACGTCGCTGGATTCGGTCAAAAGGAAGGAGCTGGTACTTGGGTGCACCGGCCCAGAGATGGGAACAGTATTCCATGTGCGGCCTGACCTGTGCCTTATAGAGTTGAAGGCGTTGGCCGGGTGTGAAATACTGTCCCGCTCTACAGAGCACACCAAGTTTTTGAGAGGCTAACTTAGCCTTACCTTCCAGATGACAACGAAACTGGACATCACACGAAATGTCGACACCAAGTATACTAATACTAGTTGAGACTCTGGTAGGAATGCCCTGAAAGCATGGAGATGTGATGAAGGGTGTTTTTTTTGTGGTAAACGCACAAACTTGTGTCTTTTTAGGGTTAAACTCAACGAGGTTGGCTTTTCCCCAATTCGAGATCTTCTCGAGAGAGTTCTCAATTTGAGACACAAGTTCGTTCCGGTGCACAATAGTGGTATCCCGAGACATATTGCATCGGCCGGTATAAAGCGCGTCAACAGTACTGTCGTCTGCATAGCAATGAATGCCACTGGTTAGTAGCATGTCATTGATATGCAGAAGAAACAGAGTTGGAGAAAGAACGCAGCCTTGTGGGACCCCAGCATTCACAGGCTTAGACTCGGAGCACGAACCGTCGACAACGACTTTAATGCTCCGCTCTGTGAGAAAACTGGTGACCCACTGACACAATTTCTCGGGAACCCCGTACGATGGAAGCTTTGAAAGGAGTGCCTTGTGCCAAACCCGATCAAAGGCTTTCGCTATGTCCAAACTTACCGCTAAAGCTTCACCCTTGCTTTCAATAGCGGTCGCCCATTTGTGAGTCAAGAGCGCTAGAAGATCACCAGCTGAGCGACCTTTACGGAAACCGTACTGGCAATCGCTAATCAGCTGGTGCTCCTCTAGGAACTCAAGAAGTTGGCGATTAATAATGGATTCCATTATTTTTGAAAGCAAGGAAGTGATAGCAATAGGTCTATAATTGGACGGATCAGAGCGATCGCCTTTTTTGGGAATGGGATGCACTAAAGCAGTTTTCCAGGAGCACGGGACAATGCTTGTGGAGTACGAGAATCGGAAGAGTCGCGTTAACACCGGAGTCAGCTCTGGAGCGCACATCCTTAGCACAATCGGTGGAATACCATCCGGACCGCATGACTTGTTCACGTTTAAAGAAAGAAGGGCTTTACGTACCGCTTTCTGCGTGAAACGGATTTCCGGCATAGAGCATTTAGAGTGCGGTATATGAGGTGGTGGATTACCCTTGTCCTCCAAAGTAGAATTATCTGCAAAAAGAGAGCCCAGAAGATCGGCTTTCTCTTTTGCCGTGTGTGCTAGCTGGTCATTTTCCATGTGTAAGGATGGAAGAGATGGGCGACAGAAGTTGCCTTGTACGGCCTTGGCGAGAGCCCAAAAAGCTTTCGTTCCAGAAGGAAGTCGGGCTAGTTTTTCCCCAAGTTTGGTAATATACTCCGACTTCGCTTTCGCAATCGCTCTTTTAAAGGCTCTTGAGGCAGAGTTAAACTTCTTTTTAAGTGTTCGAGAATTTGGATCACTAGACGCTAAACCAGCAACCCAGGCCTGGTAGCATTCTTGTTTATCGCGAGCTGCCGCTTTACAAGAGCCACCAAACCAGGGCTTAGACTTGCCGCCGATGGGAACCTTCGAGCTAGGGACATAGAGTTCCATGCCCTGCAATAATACATCAGCAACACTTTCGGCACATGCGCTAGGATCCTTTTCTAAGAAGCAAACTCTGTCCCAGGGATACGATGAGAAAAATGTGCGCATCCCGTCCCAATCCGCCGACTTGAAGTGCCATAAGTGACGAGAACTCGCACAAGGTGGGCGGCGACAGTACGTTATTGGCACTACACATCGTACTAGGCAATGGTCTGACGAGCCGATGGGAGCATCGACTCTAACCTGATAGCCTTCAGAGTGAGAAGTTAGCAGGAGGTCTAACAGGGAAGGTAAATGATTTTCCACATCGGGCACTCGTGTAGGCGAGGGCACTAGTTGCGTCAGGCCATAAGCAATGGCGAACTCATAGAAAGATCTCCCTGCGTGGTCGGTCGTACGAGAGTTTAGCCATTCTGTGTGGTGGGCATTGAAATCGCCCAGTATCACGACTTCAGCAGAAGGGATCTCACGGAGTATGTGATCTGTCACGGATTCCATGTGCTCAATAAGTTTATTGATCTCCGGGTTACCACTATGGGACCTATAGAGGCACGCATAGATGCGGGGGTGGTCGTCACAATCTAAACGCAGCCATAATATTGATAGGTCCTTTACTTCAAAATTCCCAAGGCGACGAAAACACAAATCCTCTCGGATGTACGCGCATACACCGGCACGTGGCAGGAACTTATGCTCAAGGCTGTAGCCAGGGTAATGGAGGTAGGAGGTATCGGGTGGAGAGGAGATTTGAGTTTCCGTTAGGAAGAGTAATGCCGGTTTCGTGGTCTCCAGGTGAAAGTGAACGGCATTCATGTTTGAGTGCAAACCCCTCACGTTGCAGAAATCCACATGAAGTGTGGGGGAGGGTATGGGACGATGTTTGTTCCTATAAGTCCGGGTAGAAGGTGATTTGTGCGAAATTTTGCCCACCCCAGAATACACTGGGCAGCCTGAACCAGAGAGCTCAGGGAGGGATTCTCCTGCACGATGTGTGCTGGTACCCTCCTGGGGTATATATCTATTTAATTCCGCTGCCATTGAAAGAGAGAGGGGAAGGGAGAGATGGGCGCCCGGTTATCTCGCTTACCTATGCGAAACGCTTTTAAGATGAAAAACTTCACGCCGGTGTTCTGCGAGACAGTGGTTCCACCCCGGACGAGCTACCGCCCATTCGTGCTACTTATAGATTATATAAGTAACTGTAGCTCTACCACTGTAAGTGTTTGTCACCAGAGCCTCGTTCGTTGATCAGCAGGGTGCACCGCGAGCAGGTGAGGTTGGCTTTGGCTGATAGATGGTAGACAGCCATTACACCCCAATGATTTTGCCGATACGATACCGATACCGATATTTGTAGTAATGTATCGGCGATACCGATACCGATACCGATATCGATGGCTTGGTAGAAAAATAAATAGTGAATTATGCATAAAAAGTTACCAACATTTAACAGAGACAACTGTTAATCGTATTCTTTTAAATAAAAATGCCAAATCAAAAAACAACAAAACCATTTATTTTAGTATTATTATTTTACGAAGTCAGTTAAACTTTAAGTAATACACATACAATCAGTACCTAATAAAAGTTTACTATAAATTGGTAGAGTTTTTTCAGAAAACAAAGTGCGCACGCGTGGGCGGCCTCCCGCATCGTTCATTGGGCGCGGATTTTTGAATTATTTGATATCAAAAAAATTGGTTGTTTGTAAAGTAGGTTTACGATCGAGATGTTTACGTGATAACATAATGCAGTGGCAGCGCTCGAGATGAAACGGGAGATCGGTCCGTCTCTCTCTCGTTATACCTGCGATCGCGCTCGTGAGGTTTTGGTGTGACACAAGTTTATGAACATGTCACCCGACTAAAACGATTTTAAAAACGTTATCACGTTAAAAATTAAAAAAATTCAAAATTATTTATTTCTTTCCTTAACATAAACAAATTTGTGATTTGAACACTCCTAGTAAGCAAAATATAAAATGCTTGTGTCAGGAGGTTCCGCTCTTCCTTAACACTATTACAGAAACAGAAATAAAACAATATGAATGAATACAATGCAAAAACATAAAAGAAAAGAAAGAATTTAATAAAGAAATATCGGTATCGGTTGATTTATTATCGGCGATACCGATATATCGGCTTGCCGATATATCGGTATCGGTATCGTTATCGTTACATCCCTACTTATTATATAATTAATTGACCGAGTTTTGTCACAATTATGGTATTGGTAACAGGTAATTTATGACACGAAAATTTTAATTGGGTTATAAGCCATTAAATATTTTAAGGCATTTTAGTAAACAGAAGGCTTACTGAGATTCATGAACAAAGATACTTAGTTAAAACCGTTATGTACTTACAATATTTTTCTTCTTATAAGATCTTTCAATTAAATTTTAATGTCATTTTAATATGTTAATTAGTATCTAGAACCAATCTTATATTCACCATGCGTTACAATTCGATTACCTTATACCTACTTTATGTTGCGATACAAAATGGCGTCTTCCATTTTCATGATAATCCTTTTCAAATAGAATTAGCCTCCAAAGAACGTTCTTTTTTCAAAACAGGCACGTTCTATAACCCAGTCCCGTTAGGATACTGACGCAACTCTCAGACAACAAAGGGATTTGCATACGTTTCCGAACGCAACTGGGCCGCTCGCACGTGTTCTCTTTTCAAACGCTTCTTTGCCGCGCTCACAAATGTTTAAAGAATAACAAACCATATCACCACGTAATACAGATTACATAATTTATCCATGTAGTGCTTTGTTGCCTGCCAGCTAGCCCTTTACCGGTCTTTTTAATTGGATAAGGAAAAAGAAATCTTATTGCAACGGAATAAAGTATATACTTATAACATCAATGGGGCAAAGATTTCCCGCATGTGAGTAGGAATGTTTTCAATGAAATATCGACCTTAGTGTCAGGAAATAAGGTTGGACTCGATAATTATCTGTGACGTTCGAGTGAGGAGGATCTTAAAGAATGGGTTGTTGATAATGAATGAAGTCTTTCATTGCACAAATGAAGTGTTATCTGTATGGAATAATAACAGACTAAATAAGTAAGGCACAGTTGGCTGGCCAGTGGCCATGTACGTTTTGACTTTTAGGTCGTAACTTGTAATATTATAAGTAAGTAATAATAATTATTTTACTGCAATGTGTAAAACTGTTAGTTGAAGTAATAATTTCTATAATCAGGTACTAGATTTTGAAGTGAGTGCATAAAACAGAACATATAAGTATGTAGACCACAGATGTAGACGTATTATACGCATAAATAAATGCTGCTTACCATTCTGTAGAGCTTTTTAAAACAGGTACATAGTCTATCGATCTAATAATATATTAAAAAAAATATTACTTATAAGTAAAGCAAAAAACGCATAGGTAGGTACATAATTTGCTAACATTAAAAACGTAATTCAACTTATAACTCTTGATAGAGCTTTTCTTTAATTGCATTGAAACGTAATTCAACTTATGACTGGCGAAACAGCTTAATTCTTTATCCTATTGATTTATGTAGGTTTGAGCAGACTTAATTATTTATTAGTTTCCGCCCGGGGCTTTGCTTGCGGTCACTTCAGCTTCACCTTTTTACGCAAATGAATTTCCTTATAGGTATTTCAATTCTTTGATTTATAGGCCTTAAAAGAGCAAGAGCTCCTTCAAGAACCACGGAGCATCATCTATCTGAATATTAAATTTCCTCAAAATCTGATCAGCTGTTTAGCTGTAAAAGTGAAACGACGGTAAGATTTGATATTTACATAATAATAATTAAGTAGAATATATTTAGAAAAGCAAAGTTTAAAAACTTCTTAGATGAAGTCCTAACTCCTAACGAATGGACGTATAGTACGATTCATGAAAGATGACCACAAATGGCGGCCGTCTGCGCACGTACACCACGAAGAAAAGACTTTTTGGTTTAGAATAACCAGCGTTTACAACATTACAAAAATTATTTAACCAAAATTAAAATATTATTTTGTCTTAAGTCTTTTCTTCATGAGTGTACGTGCGCAGACGGCCGCCAATTTGTGGTCATTAGACATCGGATTATATGCACTAACAAAATGCCAAAATATGCATGCAAATATGCACTAAAAAAGGCCGAAATATGCACTAAAAACGACTGATATGCCTAAAATATGCACAATAAAAAATCAAAAAACCTTTATTAATTTTAAATTTGAATCAAAGATTGTACAAAAACAGTGAAATTTTCTTGAAATTAAGTATAGTTTTTGTGCCAATATACAATTTAGCATTTTAACCAAATTTTCGAGCGCAAATTTGTGACTTTTGTCATCTGCGAGCCCTGTGTTGCCACCTTAGACCTTTCCGGGCTAAATCTAGCCCTTTTTTGGAATTCGACCCGTGTTTTAAGTTTTTAGCCCCAAAAGGGTAATCTAGCCCTATTTTTAATGGCTCAAAAATTACTTAAAATGGAGCCCATTTTGTAATTTTTTGCCATTTTACCATGCCAAAATAGGGTTGATTTACTCGCTGAGCGTTCTGATTGGCTAATAAAGGTTAGTCGACCAATCAAAACTCCCGATACTTAACGAAATATGCACGATTGGGGAAAAAGGCTATAATATGCACTAACGCCGTAATTAGACAGTTTTATGCATTTGCATAATATGCAAATATGCAAATGCATATAATCCGATGTCTAGTGGTCATCTTTCGTGAATCGTACTATACGTCCATTCGTTAGGACTTCAGCTAAGAAGTTTTGAACTACTTTTCTGCGATTTGTTATTCTAATGTATGTACTTCTATTTGCTTATAACTTAGAAATTTTTTTGTGAAAATTGTATCACAGATAATAAAATACTTTACTAGTACTTTTATACTTTTTTGTTATTATGAATGTTCGCAGTTGATCAGGTTGAATTGTGGAGCATGTACTTTAATTTTTGAAGTGAAACTACTTTAGGCGCATTGATAGTAAAATTTCAAGGTCGTGTCATGGCAATACCGTCACGTCATGGTATAATGCGACGGTTTTGGTATCTTTGAGTCCTATTAAAGAAGTTTTACTTCTGACAAGTGCTTTTGCAAGTGCGCACTTCTTGGCACACACGCTCTGGCTCTTTTTTTGAACTATGTCTTACATGAGTGACAAAACATTTATCAGTACCTATACAATTATGCACTTACATAAAAAAGCTTGTGTGTAATACATTAATTCAACTTCATATAAATAAACCTTGACAATTTTTGCTTGATTTAATTTTTTTTAGATAATTGGGTAGGTATCTAACATGAAACATTATATATTTTAACCATTTATAAGCTTACTTAGTTAAGCTTTTACATAGGTAACGAGTAAGAAAAATCCTTGTCTCTAATCCATTCCAACTCAAACTCAAACATTTATTTATTCAATTAGTCTTCTTCTAGAAGCACTTTTGAATCCTCATAACATAATATTTTTAACATTTACCGTTTACATTGGTCCGGCAAACTGCCATTTTCATTAAGCAGTTCGTTAGATTAAATCAAACATTTCTAAAAACCAAAAAAGTATGATAAGATTTTTCTAACAAAAGTTTTTAAAGTATTGCTACAAGTCATCACGAAAATTCTGTATTTAAGTATTTTATTATCTCCAACATAAATACAAGTTCACGCTTTAAATGGTTTTAAAAATTAACCATTTATTGCCTTCAACGAACCAGCGTAGAACGAACGATAATTCATCGTCAAACGAAGTGACCGAATTAAAAAAGTCAACATTTTATACGGCGTTCTTTTTCAAACAAAGAAAGAATAAATCACATACGCCCAAACCAGCTTGACCTCCCATGAACCCCACCGTTCAAGGAAATTAGACAAATTTGAAGCAACACAAAGGAGTTGACAGGTCTTGCTTATCTGGACTTAACGCTATGTTCTACATCTGTTACGCTTCCAAAATTCTTTTGCCGCCTATTTTTTTTACGTACACGAAAATGAGCTTTATATCAACGGCATAGAGTGCTACAATAATTGCTTTTACAGTTGTCAAAATTGGTCATAGGACAAAATGTCGAGTATAAATTTTCTTGACGACTTCACCATATCGGGGTGACATAATGAGTTTTAATTACACGCAGAAAAGAGATTTAATGTTCTTTGTTTTGATTATTCTAACTCCTTAAATGGTTTTCTATTTACACAATTCTTTAAATGGATTTGGGTGCTTTGTTCCGAACTTATCCGAGTTTGTGCGGTTGTGCGTAATAAGAATGGTAATGTTCTTAAATAACATTAAAATCATAAAATTTGTTAACTGTTTACCTATTTCATTAAATTTATTTTCATCTAAACGAATTCTAATTTTAATAAGTTCATCCGAAATTAAATAATAGTAATAGGTAAAAAAATATCACCTAAACATTATTATTGATAACTGATGGCATACAAAAAAAAATAAGAATGATTATCTACGTTCTTCACATAAAATAGAAATAAAACTATAAGTAATCACTAAACAGACATCAAATATAATTTGTCAATATTATGATCTATTTTACGTAACCGATGACTAAGTAAGCTGTCAATATTGACATTTAAGCTATTATTGTTGCAATAAATAACTTAAAATTAAAGTTAATCTATTCGCAAAGTTATTTTTGGATTTACATCATCATCGAAAAAATTTCGACTAGATTTTCAAATAGCCAATCAAAATCAAGGGTTTTTTACTTTTATATTTTCTGGTTATATCATCCTAAATTAGGATTTGAAAACTAGCTGCTCCCCGCGGTTTCACCCGTGTTGCTTCGCTCCTGTTGGTCTTAGCGTGATGATATAATATAGCCTTATAGCCTTCCTCGATAAATGGGCTATTGTTTATCACCGAAATAATTTTTCAAATCGGACCAGTAGTTGCTGATATTGGCGAGTTCAAACAAACAAACTCCTCAGCTTTATAATATTAGTATAGATAGACTGTAATAAATAATAGACCATCAATTTTAAAGTACATACGATTTTCTACAATTTAAATGAGAACAGACAAAGAAAAATAAATGACATTACGTCATCTAGTTAAAAAAAAAAAACAACAAAACTGAATGGTTCGACCGATTTGTGATACGTGAACTGTTTTATAATTAACAAAGCATTCGTTTTGTCGTTCTCGAAATTTGTGGAAATATTTTGGTTTTTATTAGATTTATATTCAAAGATCGTTTATTTTTATATCAGATCCAGAAATGGTGGCTGGCAGTGGCATATAGGTAAGAAATTGGATATTTTCTAATAAATACTAAAATACGTAAGTTAATCAATATGAATTAAACTTTATTTGAATATCTTAAATTTCTTACCTCAACAAAATAACTATATACCTAAATATACAGGGTGTCCCAAAAAGTAGTGATGAACGGAAGCTGGGAGGTAGAGGACCTAGAGGGCTATCCGAATCACCCCCATGTATGTTATGCGATTTTTCGTATTTTTGGAGTTATGACGTTTTTTTCAATTTTTCACTTATCGCCGAGTACGATGATATTTTCACTCATGGTGACGTCAATTATTGCGCTAGATGCTTGATTTTTTTTTTGTTTGCTAAGCTGAAAGATAGGCCAATTCAGTATGGTAACATTTACTATCGTTAGATATTTGAATGGAATAAAAAAAGAATTAAATGCCAAGAAAGATAAAATTACCCAGTATGCTCACCACTTCAAGGGCCCGTAAAAAAATAAAATCACATAAAAAAAGTTTTCCGTTTGGCTTTTAAAAACTTGCTTTATCTATCAGGTAGCTACCCTGAAAATTTCATTTTATTATTCAGAAGGCTTCAATCGAAAAATTGAAATCTAAATGTGGTAAGTGCAAAAATTGAATTAACATGATGATTAATAAAAACAAATTAAAACCAATAACAAGGTGTTTAATTACCATAAATTTTTAAAATGACCCCGCTGTTGCCCAGTGCAAGTGCGACATCACCGTAAAAAGTTGTCTTTTAAATGTATGAATGCCCTTTTATCATTTTAGTGGTTTCTTTTGCTACTATGAATTTCCGGGTTATTTCGTCCATATTGTGGCAGTCTCTAGTCTTTGTAGTATCCCCACGGAAAAAAATCGATAGAGTTTATGTACCGGGGACCGTGGAAGCCAGGCTAAAGGGCAAAGATACCCTGAAAGATGGATTGGTCGTTGCAGCCTGCGCATGCGCCGGTGACGCCTGCCCCTCACAGGTCCCTCGACCTAAACCCCATTGATTTGTTTCAATGAGGATACTAAAAAGACCACGGCTACTTGAGAGAATGCCACAATTTGGACGAAATAACCCGAAAATTCATAGTAGCTGAAGTAACCATTAAAAATGATAAAAGGGCATTCAGACATTTAAAAGACAACTTTTTACGGTGATGTCGCACTTACATTGAGCAACAGCGGGGTTATTTTAAAAATTTCTGGTAATTAAACACCTATTTATTGGTTTTAATTTGGTTTTTATGATCATCATGTTAATAAAATTTTTGCACTTACCACATTTAGATTTAAATTTTTCGATTGAAGCCTTCTGAATAATAAAATGAAATTTTTAGGGTAGCTACCTGATAGATAGAGCAAGTTTTTAAAGGCCAAATGGAAAACTTTTTTTATGTGATTTTATTTTTTATGGGCCCTTGAAGTTGTTAACGTACTGGGTAATTTTATCTTTCTTGGCATTAAATTCTTTTTTTTTATTCCATTCGAAGATCTAACGATAGTAAATGTTACCAAACTGAATTGGCCTATCTTTCAGCTTAGCACACAAAAAAAAATCAAGCATCTAGCGCAATAATTCACGTCACCATAAATAAAAATCTCATCGTACTCAGCGATAGATGAAAAATTGAAAAAAACGTCATAACTCCGAAAATACGAAAAATCGCATAACATACATGGGGGTGATTCGGATAGCCCTCTAGGTCCTCTACCTCCCAGCTTCCGTTCATCACTACTTTTTGGGACACCCTGTATATGAGTTGACGCTTTACCTGACTATAACAGCTGTAAAATATAGTTTTTAAATAATGAAACAAACCAGTTAAAATAGTTCACACTACGATATATTCTCTAATAACTAAAAATCCGCGAAGATAAATAAATATCTATTGACCGATCTGGTTTTACAGATTCAACCATTCCAAGAATTCATAAAATATTTAATTTAAATTTAAAATTCTATCCTTTTTTAAACTTTTCTTATTCGAAAGTTAAATATAAATTGTAACAAAGGTAACGTGACGTCACTGCGGTTTTACGAGTAGAAAAGTTAATTTCCTGCCTCTTGTTAAATATGTTTCGTTCTTTTTCATTATATTTTAATAATAAAGGATTTTTTGTATACAAAAGATCGTGTAATATGTCTTGATGTTTTGATTATAAAGGAAAGATATTGTATTTGTTTGTAGAATACGTGATTAAGGAAAATATAATATTTTCAAACTCAAACTCTAACATTTATTTATTCAATTAGACTTCTTCGAGAAGCACTTTTGAAACGTCATTACATATTTTTAACATTTACCACCGATTCGGAAAGCAGTATCTATGGAGAAGAACCTGCAAGAAACTCCATAGTTGCTCTTTTTAAACATGTCAGTATTACAATTTAATTTTACAAAATATGTAACTGTATATTATCATAATATTATGCCAAAGAACTGACAGGAGTCCTGTCCTGTATTTGTATTAAGTACCTACTTAAATTAAATAAAACGTGCTTTGGTAAAATTAATAAGTAGCTGCTAGTTGTTACGAATTCAAATGACCTTTAAGACGATACACGAAAAAAAATCCACTGCTTGGCGGGCGGAGTCTAATAGCTCGCTATCGCGAACGCGGGTGTGCGCGAAGTCATTCTTGCAAACTCGCCGCGCTGCCGCTGGCCGACTCGGGACAAACATGTATGGAGTCGTCATACAGTTATAATATTGTTATACATTTATTTAATTGTTGATTTATTGGTTTTATTTTCTTGCTTATAAACAAATAATCTTCTTTTTAACAACTATTTAGACATTATTAATAATTATTATTATTTCGTAATGTTTACTTTATTACAAAATAATACAGGTTATAATAGGTGCGGTCGGAATGATATTTTTTTAAATAAAAAAATTGTTTTAAAAAAAACACAAAATATATTGACGCATGTATTTATTTTTTGCACTCTATTATAATTGTAATTGTTCATTACAAATAATCAAAATAAAATAGCCAGAACAAAGTTAGGCCCTGGTAGGGTAGGTAGGCAGGTACAGCAATGTGAGACGAACACTGGCTTATTTATACCAATAATAATGTATTATAAACATTAAATTAAGTTTACAACAAAAATACGTAATATTAGCTAATGTGAAAACGAATCAACCAATCATCCCACAACAATGAAATGTGCACACAAATATTCATCCAAATCGGTTCATGTGATTAGGAGGAGTGACTGCAGCGCCATCTTCCGGGCCCAATTGTGTTTCCAGATCACCCAGGAACTCAATTTAATATACTTACACAAAATTTTTCGAAATAAAAACTCACATTACTGTTTTTAAACCTGTTTATTAAACCTGTTTTAGTACTAAGCAATTTCCCGCACAGGTGTAGTAAGTATAAATGAAATAAATATCAACATCAAATTCTTTATACAACATACTTATCTACCACCTACTAAGAAATGTAATTCTTGAAATTTTTTCGTATTTTTTTAAAATATAATACTACTCCAATGAGCTCCTGTTCCATATTACATCCACCATACTTCCACTAAGTTCACCATGATTTTTTATTTCTTTGCACTTTGTTGCTTTTTTCTAAAAATGGAATCATGCGATAAAAAAAAGTAGAGCGTTGATAACATACATTTTTGACTGAATAAAGGTACTTACGAAGGAGTGGGTTCACATTGTGAACAATCAGTGGGTTTATTTTCCTTCTGGATTCCGGATTTCTGAAAAGATTATCAATGCTATAAATGAAAAAATCTTACACATTCGTTATGTACTTAAAACAGGGGTACATATCAAACATCGTCTATAATACAATTATCATCAAATTTAAAATAAAACCAACTTACTTCATTAATTTGTTCCAATTGTAAGCATTCTTTTTCCTCCAACCTTTATGTTTCTTCTTCTTATTTTGTCCCCATTTGTCTCATTTTGTCTTATCGTGTTGTCACCCTTTGTTACGATTGCGCGAGCGACACAAGTTCCCCGTGTGACGGCCGTAGCGGGAATGACTCGTGCAGCGATCGGGGTAGGAAGGTACAGGGCGGCTCTCGCTATATTGGCTGGTCGCGCGCTAATTTCAAGTATTTCTTGTTTATTTCAAAACCATCGCATATTTCAAAATTCTAACACGGTAGACGTATAGGTTGTATATTTTATAGTTAATATCCAAAAAGTCGTAACTTTACGTTTGTTATTTTGAAGATGCCAGAGATTAAAAAAAAATAACAATGACAACTTTGTATTTTTTTTCTATCGAGAAAATATCATGGAATCATGTTTCTAAAACGGTAGACGTATTGTGTTACTATTGAACTTTCTTGTCAAGAATTTTCATCACGACAACTTTAATAATATAAAAATTACGAAGGTTTAAAAAGGGCCGTAAATGTTAGAAAAATTAATTCATCACCTTACCCTCTATATGTGTGCTAAATTTCATTGTAATCGGTTCAGTAGAATTTGCATGAAAGAGTAACAAACACACACTCATCCTCACAAACTTTCGCATTTATAATATTAGTAGGATACCAATACGAATTTGTACTTGGTAGTACATACAGGTAAATTAGCTTGGAGAAATTTTTGCATATGTAGTGGTGTGTATATTACTCAGATCTTAGAGCGCGTTTCCACTATATCGTTCTGGCCTATACAAAAATGTTTCGATATCCTAACATTACTATTTAATTTTATACTTATTCCTAGCAACACTTTTGTTTTCAATAAAAACAAGTTTTTATTTGAAAGAAAATGGTTTTGACTTTATAAAAAAAA